>JAWPHD010003427.1:130000-135000 GCA_037043455.1 Cyrtodaria siliqua
AATCATATGCTAGTCTAAAGTTATGTTTGAGAAACATCAATGCTAACCGGATGTCGTAACCGCCAAACAAGATGGCGCCGCCCACTGAATACAAATATACGATAAAAGTTTAATAAAACTACTAACCACATGTTGCCTGTGAAATTTGCCGTCCAATCTCTGTTCCAACAAAGTACTATCGATGATCCCGGCGAAAGCTAGAAGACAATGGGTTTTATAGCAAACATTACGCCCAAATCATTATTTGCCCCGTTCAGTCCGTGACAAACGTGGCTAAATCTACAGTATTGAATCTACACGCGAGGCCCTTATACAATTTTGCCGTTTAAGGAAAATATACCTATACGTTTACATGCATTAGCACAAAACTAAACTTATGACACGGCCTCTCTGGCGGCCACTTAAAATGTGCACGCTTTTACGTGTTACATGAATAGATCATGAATATTGTGAAATTGTTTCAACTCGAACAATAGATTTTGGGTGTAACCGATACAAGAGCTATATGCGACCAGTACGCTCTACCCGTGACATTTTGTGACAACATCTCCCCACTTAAAGAAAGTGCTACACTTTTAAAATTCAACAAAATGATAACTTAATATTTACACGTTAAGAAACTATTAATTCTTCTGAGCAAACGAGCGACAACACGTACAAGCTGATCGCTCAATCGCTTGAGTATGTTAACTATTACCACTGCAGTAACTGTTATAACCTAACTATAACAAGTAATTACAAGTTCAACACTATTCTACAATTGTACACTACCCTGTCGTAACATATACTACTATTGTACAATACACTGCAATACACTATTGTATTAAACCGGTCATTATGTGCGGCGACTTAAATAGTCTGCCCCAATATTGTCCTTTCCACGGTCTATTACACCGACTTTACGGTTACTAATAACACTATTTCCTGTCACTACAAGAACTCCAACTTTACACATCGCATCCATCGCATTACCAGTATACTGTTTGCGAAATGGAGTAGGGTCTCTCGTTTCCCTAATCGGCTTTGCTAAAGTGTGCTTAAAGCTACACTGCACTACATCTGTTGGTCTCGACTTATCGGACCGAACAGTACTACACTCAGAGTCTAAACGACTTACCTCTCGTTTCTCTGTTACACTAAGCATGCCCGATATGTCTACATCGGCTGCTGTCTCCTTATCTACACTAGTGGGAGAATACATGGGACTAGTGTCCTCACTACTGTCTTCCTCACTATCCTCAATAACTGCAACATTAACTACGGTTAACACCCCTTGTTGCACATTATCGGTTCTACTTATATACTCTTTCAGCATATTCGCATGAAAGGTCTTTAACTTTCCGTTTATCTCGATACGGTAATCCATAGTGTTCACTATCCCTCTAACGTAAAACGGACCTTTCCATTGTAATAACAACTTGTTATTGTCGGTCGGGAGTAACAGTAACACCTGGTCATCTATCTTAAACTTCCTAGCTCTAGCTTTCTGGTCATAGTACCGTTTATACTTGGTACTTGCCTTAACTAACTGACTTTGAGCTATCTTACAAGTCTCCTCTAGTTTCTCCTTCAGATCTAAAACATACTGATATGTAGTCTTAACCTCATCACTATCTACTTCACCTGCCCACATCTCTCTAAGAATCCTCATGGGACCTCTAACTGACCTACCGTACAATAACTCAAACGGAGAAAATCCTAAACTCTCTTGTGGAACCTCTCTAAATGCAAACAATAAAGCATTGAGATACTTGTCCCAATCTTTGGGTCTCTCGGTACACATACGCCGTAACATTTGCTTTAACGTCCCGTTAAATCGTTCGACTAACCCGTTACACATAGGGTGATATGGTGTTGTCATGATTTGACGCAAAGACAATAACCTGCTTACTTCAGCCATAAGTTCTGACGTAAACTGTGACCCACAATCAGTCAGCATTTCCTCTGGTACACCTAGCCTACTGAACATATCAACTAATGCCTCAGCTACTCTCTCAGTTTCAATTGAGGGCAATGCTACTGCCTCTGGATACCTAGTTGCATAGTCTACCATGGTTAAAATGTACCTATTTTTCCTATCCGACACTGGAAAAATTGGTCCAACTATGTCTACGGCTACCCGCTTAAATGGTGTATCTATCAGTGGCATCTGACCTAAATATACTTTGGTCACTCGACCTTTTGGTACTGTCCTTTGGCATACATCGCAGGACCTACAATACCTAGTTACATCTCCACTAACGCCTGGCCAATAAAATTCTGCCAATACTCTATCTGACGTTTTCTTTACGCCTAAATGACCTTCCATAATCGACTCATGAGCTACCTTAAGCACTGTCGTTCTATACTGGGTAGGTACCACTAATTGGTGAAACTGTCTACTACCGCTATCTTCAAATTCTCTGTACAATAACCTATTCTTATGTACAAACTTACAACTACCGGACCCTTTACACTTCTTCACTACCCCATCCTTGGCCTTCACTTTACAAGGACCTAATGACTCGTCTTGAGTTTGTGCTTCTATAAACTCCGCTTTAGATATGTCTCCTACGGCTGCAGGAACCTTTAATTTTCTATAAGCCTGAGCTTGCTTCTGAACCTGCGCTCTAGTCTCTACGGCATTACTTATGCTACTTCTAAAATCGGACATTACCGGAAGTACTGAACCTTCTATGTTCCCCATCGTTAAATCATACATCGGGTCATCCATACATAGTGCCTCTGTAGTCCCTTTAAAGAAAGGTGTATCTACATCTATTCTCGCTATTGGCACGTGCTCTACCGACTTATTTAACAACATACACGGTGACTGTTTACCTACCAACTGGTCATCCGTAACTAAACTACGCCTAACTACCACACCTGTACAACCTGTATCCCTCATTACAATTACGTCCGTGCCGTTCACTCTACCATCTGCCGTTGGGAGATTTGCATACGGAAAGAGACATGTTCCGATCTTCGCCATTACACCATCCGCTTTAACACAACAGCTCCTACTCTCGGTTTTAATAACCGGACTATTACTACCTCTGCCTCTACCTCTACCACGGTTTTGACCACCTCTACCTCTACCGAAATTCCATGGGTTGTTAAAACCTTGTTTCTGACTCCCTACATTGTTGTCCACTCTACTATTTTCACTAAAATTGTCTACGACAGCGGACACTTTCACCGCTTTCCTACACTCATGTGAAGCATGATTCCCATTACAGTGACGACAACGAATAAAAGGTCTACCTATGTTACCACTATTGCTACCTCCTCTAGCACCCATCGAACTACCACCACCTCTATAGTTTCCACTCTGGCCTTTCTGTTTATGATCGTCCCCTTGCCTATCTCTAAAAGTTCTGTCTTTCGACACTACATTATGAGCTCCACCTCTAGCCTCGGCAAACTGATCTGCTTGTGTTGCCATTTCTCCTACACTAGTTAGTTTTCTTTCTTTAAGAAATAAGAACAGATCTCTACTACAAACATTGAATAGCTGGTCCCGCAACAAGAAATCTATGAGGCCCTGATAAGTCTGCGCTACCTTCCCTAACTCTAACCACCTATCTAAGTAATTTCTAGATCTACTAATGAACTGAATAAATGACTCGCCTTTCTCAGGCAGACAAGCTCTAAACCGCTTTCTAAAACCTTCTTCAGTTAACTCAAATCTCTTTAAAAGAGCATCCTTTAACTTGTCATAGTCAAGAGCATCTAAACTAGGTAATCTAGAAACTACATCTAAGGCCTTGCCTCTCAATAACGCACTTAAATGAACTGCCCACTTATCTTTGGTCCATTCCTGTAACTCAGCATAACGCTCGAACCGTAACAAGTAACTGTCCATGTTATCTTTGTCAGCATCAAAGTATGGTAACTTCGAACCTTTTAACTTCCCAGAATAACTATCTTTCCCTACAGTTCCACTGTCCTTACTATGTGTCTTAGCTGCTTCCAACTCTAAAGCTAACTTATGATCAAACTCCTTTTGCTCCCTTTCCATTATCATCTTAGCCTTAGCTAGTCTACCATCTGTTTCGAACCTCTCATGTTCTAACTCTTGCTTCTCCCTTACTATTCTACTTTCTAATTCTAACTTCTCTTTAGCTAACCTATCTTCTAATTCTAACTTCTCTGTGGCTAGTCTACTTTCTTCATCTCGCTTCTCTTTAGCCAATCTACTTTCGAATTCTAGCTTCTCTTTAACTAGTCTACCTTCTACTTCTAACCTATCTTTCTCAGCATCTAGCTTCTCTTTAGCTAATCTACTTTCTAATTCTATCTTATCTTTAACTAGTCTACCTTCTACTTCTAACCTATCTTTCTCAGCATCTAGCTTCTCTTTAGCTAGTCTACTTTCTTCATCTCTTTCCTGCTTTGCTAATTCTCTTTCCTTAAGTCTAAATTCCCTTTCCCTAGCCTGTTCGTCTTTAACAAAGTTTCTAAGCTCCTCTCCAGCATACCCTAACTCCTTTCCCATTTCCGTAAGATCCTTTATGGACGTCATGTCTATGGACATTGTGGACTACTAACTACAATAATTACAATACACACGTCACTAATAATTCTACTCACTTAACTACAAATGGTAAGTCACTGTGTCCTCAGTAAATACCTGGGCATCATCATCGGACAAGTTACATACACATTAGTACTAGCGCTAACTACTAACGATTATGTATAGATAGTATCTAGCTACCACAAAACATATGCGCTACATAAAATATCTTAATTTGATATTGGACATAAACCTTAAACAATCATCGAAATGTGTATAACATGTACATGTATATTTACTTCTCCCATCAATATAAGTATACTCGAGTGTCACAACACGAGTAGAACGTCTTGTTCGCCAACCTAATTGGATACTATGTGTATATCAAGGGAGGTAAAAACAAACACCCAAATTATTGAGCAAAAGTGCCTCAGACCCACTCGTGTAGACCACTGCGACCTCGCGCCAAGGAAAGAACGGACAAAACAACAGTTTGGACTCACCC
>JAWPHD010003427.1:157500-162500 GCA_037043455.1 Cyrtodaria siliqua
GTAGTTGTCTTCTTTCTTGAAAGTACCTCTTGGTACTGATGTGTTTGATTTCATAAGTAGCAGCATGCTTAGTGTGAGCGCCAGCGGGTCCTTGGGGTCGTTGCTGACTTTGGTAATTGGCCTATCGTTTAGGATCCGTTCAGCTTCGGCCATCAACGTAGCAAGCTTTTCGTCGGTGAGTAACTGCTCCCCGGCGATTGCTTTTAGGATACAGCGGGTTGGTCTGATCAGCCTTTCCCAGGCTCCGCCTCTGTGGCTGGTATACGTGGGGTTGAAATTCCATTAAATTTCATGTTGCAGCATGTATTGGCCTAAATTCGTTTGGTTCCAATCTTGGATCGCTTGTCTCATTTCTTTGTCGCCACTGACCAAGTTTGTCCCATTGTCACTGTAGACGGTCGCAGGAATTCCTCGTCTGCTGGTGAATCGTTGAAACGCCGCGATAAACGAATCTGTTGTCAGGCTATGCGCAACCTCTATGTGTACTGCTCGAGTTGTTAAGCAAGTAAACAGGCAGCCATATCTCTTCACGTGTGAACGCCTCAATTTCACCACAAGAGGTCCAAAAAAGTCTACTCCAACAAAGGTAAATGGCGGTCTATCAGGTGTTGCTGCTCTTTAACCAGTGGCGCCATCTGTTGAGTTAGCAACGGACTGTGTTGTCGTCTGCATGCAAAACAGCTACCAATTGTTCTCTTGACGGTACTTAACCCACGCAATATCCAGTACTTCTCTCGCGTCGCTGCAAGCACCTGCTGCGTTCCTGTGTGGCCATTGATTCTATGGTAATGATTTATTATCATTGTTGTTACGTGATGGTTGCTTGGAAGAATGATTGGATATTCGCCGAGGTTTCTACGCTGCTGTCGTCCGTACAGTCGAATAAGACCGTCGTGGTGTACTGGGTTTAAGGACGCCAGTCTACTGTCCCTTTTTACGGGTTCATTTCTTCTCAACGCGTTCAATTCTTTGGCGAAGTGAATTTCTTGCACAAGCATCAGTATGGCCCGCATGGCCTTCCGTAGTTCTGTGACTGTCAATTCACCAGTGCCCACGTCAGCTTTGTGTTTCAGGTAACGAACACGGCAGTAGTCTTTAAACCTTAACAGCCAGGCAAAAGCTCGTTGTAGTCTGGTCCAATCTGAGTAACGTGCTATTAAGTCTTCATGTTTTGAAGCCGATGTGATCACATTAATCGCGACCTCTTTTTTCATTTCAGTGTCATCACCGGCTACTTCCGGTACTGGCGGACCAACCAGCCAAGCAGTTTCATCTTGCATAAGAAATTCCGGTCCCTGTAACCACGTTCTTAGGCCATGGACGTTACTTGAATCGATTCCTCTCGACGCGATGTCGGCGGGATTCGAACTTGAGTCAACATGTCGCCATTGATTTGGGGAACTAATTTCATGTATGACGCTGAGTCTGTTTCCCACAAATGTCTTGAAACGGCGTGTCGCATTATTGATGTACCCCAGCAGTATAGTTGAATCTGTCCAGAATATTGTCTGGTCGACCTTGACTTCTAGTTCTTCTTCTAGCATCGCATACAGCCGCACGCTACAACGGCTCCGGATAACTCAAGCCGTGGTATTGACGTCTGCTTCAGGGGTGCAAGACGAGATTTGCCTAGAACAAGAGTGCACGTGACGTTGTCATTCACATCCACCATGCGTAGGTATGCGCATGCGCCGTAGCCTAGCTCTGAACCATCGCTGAACACGTGTAACTGTGTGTTCTTTATCTTCCTGAACGTTGACGGGACAAAACAACGCTGGATCGCCACGTTTTCGAGGTTTTGTAGACTGGACACCCATCTTTTCCATTCGTCACTGTAACCTTGTGGAATTTTGTCATCCCAGCCTAATTTCTCTCTGCATAGGTTCTGTATGACTACCTTTGCTTTCAACGTCACAGGCGAAACAAGACCAAGTGGGTCGAATATCGAACTCACGACCGACAAAAGTCCGCGTCTCGTCAAGGGTTTGTCTGCCACCTTAACCTTGAAGAATATCGTGTCGCTGTTAACATGCCACATCACACCCAAGGCTCGGTCTTGTGGGAGCGCATCGCCAGGTTCGAGCTTGATGACTGATGGTGCACGCTCTGCTTCCGGTATTGCATCCAGCACCTTTCGGTCGTTGCTCAGCCACTTAGTCAGTCTAAAGCCACCCAAGCGCATCAGTCTTTGTAAATCAGTTGCAAGCGTCACAGCTTTCTACACTGTTTCAACCGATTTCAGACAGTCATCTACATAGAAGTTTCTTTTGACTGTTTACGTCACTTCTGGTTCAAATTGATCTGCGTTGTCGTCTGCCGTTCGCATCAGTGCATACGCAGCACAGCTTGAGGAAGACGTGGCACCAAATAGATGAACTGTCATGCAGTACGTCTTCGGGGTTTTCGTCATGTCACCACCGGGCCACCATAAAAATCGGAGAGCATCACAATCCCTGTCACATGCGCGTACTTGATGAAACATGGCTTCAATATCTGCGACAATAGCTACCTTTTCTTGTCGGAAACGGAAGAGCACTCCTACTAAACTGTTCATCAGGTCTGGGCCTTGAAGTAACTGGCTATTCAAGGAAACTCCTTGAAACTTTGCGGCACAATCAAAGACTACACGCACTTTTCCTGGCTTGTTTTCATTTGTCACAGGGTGGTGGGGTAAGTACCAAACTCGGTCTTCATTTTCAGATGATGTCACTTCTCTTGCGTAGCCCTTTTCTATATAATCATTTAATGTCGCCGTGTACATTTGATGAAGATTAGTGTCGCGCGAAAGTTTCTTTTTCAGTTGCTCAAGGCGCGCATGCGCAAGTGTCATGTTATTTGGTAAACATACGTCGTCCTGTCGCCACGGAAGTCCCATCTGATAGTGACCGTCTTCACGGGTAAGCGTCGATTCCATAATATTCAGCGCCCTCTTATCTTCAACCGACATCGACTCTTTATCATATCGTATTTTATCATCGAAGTCTGATGACCACATGCGCTGAAGTTGTTCATGTAGTATGACGTCACTGGCATGACCAAAATGGACGTTGGCGTCACTGGTAGAACCATACTCGGAAGTTGCCGGAAGTGGTCCCCTAACCGCCCAGCCAAGACGTGTCCGTACTGCGTATGGTTCGTTACCGTTCCCGGTGCGTATTTCAATTGGAATGTGGGATTCTGGCGAGTCTGTTCCTATTAGCAACATGACGTCACCATCGCCGATACATGGTAAGTTCAGGTCTGACAGGTATGGCAGTCGTCGGATGTCTACTGAGCTAGCGGCGGATCTTGTTGATATGGGCAACTTCTTAACCGACCATACACGACTAAGCTTCACTTGATCGCATTCGGAAGTTGGTTGCACATGTAAGTCAACTTCCTGTCACCTGACTGCACTTCCGGCGGAGCTTACCGTCGAGATGTTGAAAGTAACGGGTCTTCCAGGCATTTTTAACCCTCTTCAGGAGACGTTCATCGCATAAGATTTTATCAGCGCCATCGTCGAGTAGGGCATAGGTTTGACACGATGTTCCATACTCACCTATTACAGTCACAGGTATGATCCCCAGACAAGTTTTCCCTAATGACCCATTTGTGGACGCACAGTTAATAGAGGGTTGCGTAGCTGTGTGGTCGGCCTCGGGCCTATTTACCTAGCAGTGTAGCAATGTGTGGTGTCTGTACGTACAGTCAGACACAGAACACTGTTTTGGCTTTTTACAAATGTGTGATGAATGTTTGCCCTTGAGACAATTGTAAAATAGTTTGTGCTTATGAACAAATTTCTTTCTATCTGTTAAGCTCATGGACACAAATGTTTTGCATGTGGCTAGATCTGAGCATGACCCAGAACAACAATAACATTTTCTCTCATATCTAGGTCTGTTGCTACCAGTTTGGGTAGTCAAAGTAGTGGTTTTGCCTTTACCATAAGTATCCGACTTAACATTGGTAGGTTTGCTAGTCTTAGTGTGAGAATTGTCCTTGACCAAGTCCATGCCGTACATGAAAGTCGCTACGTGTGACCTTTCCTCAACGAATAAACTGGAAACTCTCAGGCGCATTCTTGCTTTATTCCCAACACGACGATAATCCCGTAACAATTCTCGATTTACAATCACACATTTATAATATCTCACACAACTATAAACATTAATAAATCACCAGTGTCTAATAAATGCAAATTCCAACCTTTCAGCTTAATACATAAAAAGAGATAAGTTTACAACAGTATAACAGTTTACATACCGATTATGATTTTCTCCCGTAAATGTACCAGATAATCCACATAAAAGTGTCAAATATATTTTGTACGGCTTTACCGTACGGACGCTTAACGTCTGGCTGGCTGGCTGGCTGGCTGGCTCTCTGTCTGGTCTGTCTGGCTCTCTGTCTGGGTCTCTGTCTGTCTGTCTGTCTGTATGTCTGGGTCTCTGTCGGGCTCTCTGTCTGGCCTGTCGAGCTCTCTGTCTGGGTCTCTGTCTGTCTGTCTGTCTGTCTGTCTGTCTGTCTGTCTGTCTGTCTGTCTGGCCTGTTTGGGTCTCTGCATGGCTATATGTCTGTCTGTCTGTCTGGGTCTCTGTCTTGGTCTCTGTCTGGCTCTCTGTATGTCTGTCTGTCTTTCTGAGCTCTGTCTGACTATCTGTCTGACCTGTCTGGGTCTCTGTCTGGGTCTCGTTCTGGGTCTCTGTGTGGCCTGTCTGCCTGTCTGTCTGTCTGTTTGTCTGTCTATCTGTCTCGCCTGTCTGTCTGGCGTGTCTGTCTGGCGTGTCTGTCTGTCTGTCTGTCTGTCTGTCTGTCTGTCTGTCTGTCTGTCTGTCTGTCTGTCTGTCTGTGTGTCTGTCTGTCTGTCTGTCTGTCTGTCTGTCTGTCTGGCCTGTTTGGGTCTCTGTATGGCTATATGTCTGTCTGTCTGTCTGGGTCTCTGTCTGGGTCTCTGTCTGGCTCTCTGTATGTCTGTCTGTCTTTCTGAGGTTTGTCTGACTATCTGTCTGACCTGT
>JAWPHD010003427.1:187500-207500 GCA_037043455.1 Cyrtodaria siliqua
ATAACGTGTCATTATTCTGACTGAAACTCCACCACAATCAGCACAAATTTTATTTTTTGCTTTTGTGCCTTTTTTACATATTGAGCACGGTAATACATGACTTGTTTTTAATCTATACTTATGCAAACTGCAATAATTAGAATCTTTTGTAGTCATATTTTTACACGGATTGTGTAATCCAATTTTAAGAAATTTGCAAACATTGATTTCCATTGTTTCTTTTTGATATATTTTTTATATTAAATAAAAAAAAAATATAAGTATATCAAAAAGAAATAATGAAGACTGAAGAGATTATAGAAAATTTAATACGCCTGTTTGATACAGGTGTAATAGATAAGCAAACACTATCTAACGGTATAAATGCATTAAAAGAAGTTCCAAAGGAAACTCCAAAAGAGGTTAAATCTCAAACATTAGAAAATTTACTCAAAAGACGACGTGCTAAAAAACAACGTAAACGAGAAAAGCAGAAATATAAATTACAAGAAAATGTTATAAATGAACAAAAGCAGAATTATGCTAATTTACAGGAAAATGTTATAAATGAACTGAAAGAGTTTAATGATAGAAAATCTAAAGAAAGTATTTCAGAATTAAAACTGGTTGACAAGCCAATGTGTGGCTATTTCAAAGCATACGAAATATCTGCCAAAAAATATAAAGATCCTCGGAAACTACTCCATGATAAAAAATCTATCATTACGAAACAAATAACCAAAGAGCTGACAAAAATGAATGGAATAAAATTTCAGTTAGGTCTCACTGTAGAATTATTTAAAGATGATGGTGCTACAAAAAAATACACCACAGCAGTATTACATAGTGAACAAAATACAATTTTATCTAATGAAAAAATAGATGAGTTGTATGATAAATCATCTGATGACATACAAGAAAATTTGGAAAGATTTACAAACACAGCATCAGGATTAGAAGTTGATTACTGTGTTACACTTTATTTAAATTTTGCAAAGTATGAGCCACTAAAAGGTTCTTCATATATTCCTTTACATAAAGTAGTATCGGATAAGAAAGCAATTATAAATGTTATCAATAAAGATGATAGATGCTTGGAAGTGTCATTGGTTTCTGCTTTGTGGCCTAATAAAAATAATCCAATCAAGATGTCTAGTTACAACAAACACATGGGTAAGTTAAACATGAAAGATATTGATTGTCCGACTCCGATTTCACAAATTTCAAAAGTAGAAAAACAAAACAATCTTGCCATTAATGCTTACGGGTATACAGTATCAGAAAAAATTAAAAAGGCATCTGTTTTTCCATATAAAATATCAGAGCAGCCGAAGGACATAACAAGAATTAATTTAATGTTAATCTCTGAAGATACTGAAGTTGAACCAGAAAACGAAGATGATCCAAACAACGAAGAAGGGATTATAGATGATAATTACAACCCTGATGATAATCACGAAAAAGTTAAAAAAGAAACAAAATATCATTGGTGCTGGATTAAAGACCTAAACAAATTACTTTATGATCAAAACAAAACTTACTTTTGTGATTGTTGTCTTCATGGATGCTCCGATGAAGAACTACTTGAAAAACACAAAAAAGACTGTGAAGGTATTAACAAAAACTCTTGCCGGATCGAGATGCCAAAAAAAGGTACAATCACCAAATTTAAAAATCATCAAAAACAAATGCATGTACCTTATGTAATATATGCTGACTTTGAAAGCATACTTAAACCCCAATCTTTAAAATTTGGAAAAAAATCAGAAATTACAAATGTGCATGAAGCTTGTGGATTTGGGTATCAAGTTGTTAGATATGATGGTAAAGCAGAAAAACCTGTTATTTATAGAGGTGAGGATACTGTTGAAAAGTTTTTAAATTATTTGGAATGTGAAAAGAGCAACATCAATAACATATTTGCTCATCCTAAACCTTTAATCATGACACAGCAGAATGAAATAGATCATGAAAAAGCAACACACTGCTGGATATGTAAAAATATAATTGACAATGATAAAAACTGTAAGAGATCATTGTCATTTTACAGGAGAATATAGAGGTGCAGCACATAAAAACTGCAACCTAAAATTAAAAATAAGACCAAACAAAACAACAATTCCTGTTATGTTTCATAACCTTAAAGGATATGATAGTCATCTTATAATGCAAAATATAGCTAAAATAACAGGTAATATTACTTGCATCCCAAATAATGCTGAAAAGTATATTTCATTTAGTGTTGGTCAATTTAGATTTTTAGACAGTTTCCAATTTATGAATTCGTCTCTGGAAAAATTGGTTAAAGCAACAAACAAATCTGATTTTAAAATTACCAAAAATCAGTTTGGAGAACAAACAGATCTACTTTAACGAAAAGGTGTTTATCCATACGAATATATGGATAACATGGAAAGATTTAAAGAAACAGAATTACCACCCATAGAAAAATTTTACAGTAGTTTATCAGATGAAAACATAAGTACTGAAGATTATGAATATGCTCAAAAAGTATGGCAAGAATTCAACTGTAAAACCCTTGGTGATTATCATGATTTATATTTGAAAACGGATGTAACTTTGCTAGCAGATGTGTTTCAAACTTTTAGAAAAACATGTATGAATGCATACAAACTTGATCCTTTACATTATTATACAGCGCCGGGATTATCTTGGGATGCACTACTTAAATACTCAGAAATAGAATTAGAACTTTTATCAGACATTGATATGCATTTGTTTTTAGAAAAGGGAATGCGAGGTGGAATTAGCATGGTGTCAAAAAGATATGCCAAAGCGAATAATCCACTTGTTGCTAATTACAAACATGAAGATCAAAATAATTTCTTAATGTATTTTGATGCAAATAATTTATATGGTTGGGCAATGAGTCAAGCACTTCCGCATTCTGGATTTGTTTGGAAAAATAGAAACAAGCGTGGTTATTTCTCTAAACCTGGTACTGATAAAGGACAAATACTTGAAGTCGATTTAGAATATTCGAAAGAAATTCATGAATTGCATAATGGATATCCACTTGCGCCAGAGAAGCTAGTAGTAAAAAAAGAATGGCTGTCTGGTTATCAAACAGATTTGCTGGAAAATAATACTATGACAGAACAACTAGTTCCTAATCTTATGGACAAGAAAAAGTATGTAATACATTACAAAAATTTGGAACTGTACTTATCTTTAGGTATGAAACTAAAAAAAATACACAGAGTATTAGAATTTAATGAAAAAAACATGGATGAAATCATACATAAATCTAAACACAGAGTTAAGAAAAAAAGCTAAATCAAACTTTGAAAAAGACTTTTACAAACTGATGAATAACTCTGTATTCGGAAAAACAATGGAAAATCTCCGCAAGCGGACTGATATAAAACTAGTCAGAACTGATGGTTCTGAAAACGAAAAAATAAGAAAAATAATAGCTAAACCAAACTTTAACCGCCGTATAAAATTTTCAGATGAATTATCAGCAGTGCATACAAACAAAACAAAATTAACATTAAACAAACCAATTTATGTTGGGATGTCAGTATTGGATTTATCAAAGCATATGATGTATGATTGGTATTATAATAATTTGAAAAAAAGGTACGGAGATAACTGTACTTTATTATACACAGATACTGACAGCTTGCTTGTAGACATCAGAACAGATGATGCATACAAAGACATGGCTGAAATGAAAGATGAGTATGACTTGAGTGATTATCCTCAAGATCACCCAATGCATGATGATACAAACAAAAAAGTATTGGGTAAAATGAAAGACGAATGTGCTGGTGTTGCTATAGCTGAGTATGTTGGATTAAGACCCAAGCTATATTCTATTTTGAGAGCGGATGAACAACTTATTAAAAAAGCAAAGGGTGTAAAAACTTATGTAGTCAAAAAACAAATAAATTTTGAAAACTACAAGGATGCACTATTTAACAAGAAAAAATATAACCATGAAATGAATATGATGCGATCAATAAAACATCAAATATATGGCATAACAGTAAACAAAGTTACTTTGTCACCATTTTACTCAAAAAGATACATCCGAGAAGATGGAATCACAACTGATGCACATGGCTTCTATAAAAACTTATGAATTTGGGTATCAGCAGGAACAATAAGTAATTCTTCTTTGACAAATCCTCTCTGCGGCGCTGGTGCTTTCAAATAATAAACTCTTATACCTTGCGTCACCATATAACTTTTAATCTTGTGAATATCTACACTCCACATTGGATCAGTTGCTCTGCGTCTTCCACCTTCTTGTTCCCCGGGTTGATATAAATATCTTACACTTGCATTAATACAGATAGGATCATCTTTTAATATTTTTGTTTCAACAGGAGGAGGCTTTTTTGTCTCCGCATTTATGGCTTTAACAACTTCTGGTAATCTCTTTACCCACTCTCTGTTGCGTTTTTGCGAATCTATTTCCTTAGCATACTGATAACCAAACAATCTTTCAGCTAATGTTCTGTTAAATCTTTCCACTAAAGCTTGGTCTCTATGTATTTCTGTTCTGCCTCGTCTGATATTCACATTGTGTTTGGCCATCAACTGTGATACTGCACCCATAAACAGTGCAGCAGCAGCTGAAGCTTTTCACGCGCACACACCGCATAACTCACTTTTGAGTTTCAAGTGTTTTAACACGAAGTAGTCCCAATTTGCACTCACGTGCAGTTACGCGGAAATTGCAGTTGTCTTTTAAAAAACGTTAGCTTAAGCCAATTTTGAATGCAAAAACAACACAGACAATGAATAAAGTAAGTTTATACGTTAAACATCCCCATAGCATTCGTTTTGACTACTATTGGCATATTTTGCATAGCCTAAATCGCTGTTCAAATGTGAAGATCGGACATTTTGAAGTTTTTGAAACTGCAAAATTGCCGATTTCTCAAAACGGTCACAAAAAATGTGTTGTCACGAATTTGGCTTAAATTAACAGGAATGATAGATCAGTACCTCTACTACCTTTCCTGAAAATTTCGGCAAAATTCATGACTACCCATTTTTTGAGACCGTTTTGAAAGATGGTCACCCTTTTTTCTCACTCAAAACACACATTATTCAAAATGGCGGCTACAAGCTAAATAGGCAAAACTGAAAATCAATTACAGAAACGTAAAACATGAATATTTTCTACTCCCGGATATAGTTATTTCCTGCCCCGAATAAAATGTCAGTAAGTTAACCTTTAAACACTTTTTCTGCCTTTCCTTTAGCATGTTTACGGTAAAAATCAGCCGCTCTAGACGCTTATTAAATATCACAACAGGCCAAGTCGGCAGTAATTTGTTGTGTTGATTTACGGTTGAATGAACTATGGATAATTGCAAGTGAATACTTCACAATTCCAGGATTTAATGAGCAAAAAGACAGACCTATTCATGTGTTAACTATTGTTATGGGTGAATGATGTAACAAATACTTGTAGAACATCTCCTGTCAACGCCCGAGTCAAGGTCACGTCATGTAGACCACATGAGTCATGTCACGTTCGCCTCGATTAGGGACACCGACAACTTTGGTGTTTAGACATAAAGGAAAAACAAAGGATGAAAGGTATGTACAGCACTCGGTACTGATCCATAAATGTGTTTTATTTAGTGCATGTTCATGTTTATAGTGTCTCCGTTAAAATTTAATAATAATATAGCACTGATGTATTATTTCTATGATGAGACCCTTCCAGTGGGGTCTATGTTCACTGAAAATATGATCCAATGTACCCCAAAAATATTTTGCTTTGTTCTCAATTTTTTTTTTTCTATTTATTTTTATTATTATTGTTCCCCAAAAATATTACCAATAACAGAAAATGTTCCATTGTTCCCCAAAAATAAATGGCCTTGTCCCCAAACCCCCTCTATGACCGCAGAGCAGAAATGCACCGTTGCCACCTCCCCTTCACCCTCCCCACAAAATCGGTGCCCTTGCACCCCGCCCCCCCCCTCCACAGCCCAAAGTTTGCAAATAGCTACAGCAGTACTGTAAAGGATTAACATCCCCCCCCCCCCCAAAAGTTTGCAAATAGCTACAGCAGTACTGTAAAGGATTAACACATAGATCTACTGTAGGTATGTATGTATAAAAACAACAATTGATTTTCTTTCAGGGATCTTTGCAGATGTTGCCACCTTCTGTCAAGTGGCATCTCCAAGTTCCAGCTCTGAGACTTAGCCTAGCCCTGGGTAAGCTAAAGCTATAAACTTTAATATATTTGACCCCAGTGAGTTAATTAAGCTAATAATATGGCAATATTTCCAGCCACCCCAGAGAGTGGAATTCAAAAAAAGTACCTAATTTAAGCTACTCTATCTATCTTACTAGCAAATGTTAATATTTCGAGCCGCCCCAAATTCGGGAATACATTTCTACGGTTCTTTAACGTGGTTTTTATAAATGAAGATTTTAATAAGCTTGATAAGCTTGAGAAACATTAGATTTATTTGAGTGGCAGAACCCGATTTGTACAGATTTTTTTATTATTCTCATTAAAGTAGCCATCACGCCAACAACAGTCAAATTTTATAAACATTATGTACACTGTTTCTAAACCTACTGATGACAAAGTATATATATAACTAACATATTTTGAGAAATCAAACTCATACATACACAGTATAAACGGCTTTAACCAGAACTGGAGTGTCGAATTACGAGTTACCATAATTTTACGGATATTCAATCACGGGTATTCTAAGAACCTATTAATAAACCTATACTTTTAATCAGCGCATATACGTTGTTATATGGATAGAGTTTCGATAAATGGTTTTCTAGTGCAATTTTGTAGTTATTTGGCGGGATAGCTACTTTAAAAAAAAAGAGGAGTGCCTAACTATAAGTATAATTGTCCCAGCTCATTGGGATACTTTACTTTTTTGTTTGTTTTGTTGAGATATTGTGAAATTCCATCACATAAAACAATGGATACACATGATACAACATGAAAGTTTCTCTGTGCTGTTGTCACTTTACAGCGATATTATTAAAGACCGCCCCAGTTAAATTACAAATAATAGGACACTTTAAAGGGACATATGGCAATCTTGAAGATTTTGTCGAACATTAGTATCAAAGTTTATTAGTCCAGTATCACTTTCACTTTAAAACTGCTTGCATATAATTAACTAAAATTTAGATAACTAAAATTTAGATGTATTATTTGTCTTCGTTATTCTACCATAGGTTTAAATATATGATTGGTGCAATAATATCAGCAATTAGTAATAATATATACAGGGCTTTTTTACCTTATATAACAGAGGCCTGTAAAGGGCCTCTTCCCAACAGAAAATTGGACTGTTTTTTCCCAACTGTGGCAGAAATATTTCCCAATCGGAAAACAGCAGTCTCTCAGAATTTGAGAAAAAGCATGAATTCAGCAGTGTATTTTTGTCTGCTAAGTAAATTCCGACTTCGAAAAGTTAATAATTATGGTAAATAATGGATGACAATATAAATAAAGTATATTAATGTCATATTTACTTAATTTATGAAACCTTGTATTTTTCCCAAAATGAGAAATAAGCGCGTTCTTTTTTCCCAAAATGGACAGGCCTGGGCCTCTTCCCAATTTTGTGGAAAAAAGCCCTGATATAAATTACACAGTTATACTATAATTATAGAGAATAATATACAGGCATTTCATATCTCATCCTTTCCGTAGATGTGTTCTTGGGAAACACACTTTCCCTTAACCTCATCCTTCGGATGGGGACGTAAACCCGGTTACCGGGCGGTCCCGTGTATCAGTCTATCCTCCAAGCACGTTAAGGAACAACAGGAATCTATTCGATAATAAGAGTTGGGCACGGTTCCGGGATTCCTATGTATCCTTTTCCTCTCTCTGGGGCGGCTCTAAATAACCTATACTGTGGGAAGGCCGGGCACAAGATAAAAATGTAATATTTCATCTATGTATGACCTAAAAAAATTATATACTTCAGAATATTTTGTTGATTTTAGCAGTGATGGGAGAATAATGATTAAATATTTATTTCTCGGCGGATATAATAGCTGATCTTCCATGATCGAGTGCGGATTTATTAAATGAGTTGGCAAAAATATACAATGCGCTGCTTGTCGAGCATCAAATAATGTTTAATGTTTACTGAAGAGTTTAAAAAATAATAGATGATTTCGTGAGATTCTATTTATCACACAAAAACCCATACAAGTTGATGTTAAACGTTCACATTTCTCTGTGATGTCAATTTACCTATATATTAATACCGTATTTCCTCTATTAGAAGATCCCCACCTGTTTTAAGAAACCTTACCGTCTTCAAAAATTAAAAGTTCCTAAAAAACACAATGTTTTTCCGCTAATGGATTTGATTAAATGAAAAGTTCCTAAAAAAACACTGTTTTTACCGCTTATGGATTTGATTACGGGAGTTTTTTACCTTCGACACCAGTATGGTCTATGACATAAACCTTAAAGCGCTATCATCATCAATACAATTACCGCTTTTATTTATCTCGTTCCTTTCAATTTACTATTTAGTTTATCTTTTATTATTAGTTAATTCATATGCAACCAACCCGTTTTGTAATCGTCAAGTTTGACAGAAATGTGTATCATATAGATGCAGAGTGATGACAGTAATATACTCGGTACAGTCATGTTTAGGTTAAGTCAATACCGGTGTAACAGTAAAAGATCGCCGTATAGTAATTCTATAAGGAAACAGTCCCTCCCCCCCCACCCCCCACCCCTACTTCGCACTTTCCATAGCGCCCGGGAGTTATACGACAGCCCCAGTTAAAATCCCTTTAAAAATAACAGAACACTGTTGATTCATGTGAAATTCCATGCATATATCATATGGCTTATATATTTTGTACCACCAATCCATCCACCAATCCATCCTTTTTAACAACTTTTGTTCATTTCAGAGACGCATCATCTTCTGGTGCCCTTCGTTCTTCAGATACCAATGCAACCCTGGAAGACGTGGATTTAACCAAAAAAGTTGACAATACTGTGATCGCACAATACTGTGATCGCAAGATTCTAAACTCCAGGAATTATATTCATTTAATTAGGCCAAATCAGAAACGCAGTTAATTTTTCTTCAGCCTTATGCGTTACAGTATATACTTGTTACTGCGTATCCGCTTGAGATGTGTTCGTCTGATCATGATGGTGACTTCAGTTTGGCAATCCCGAGGACTAAGCAGACATTATTTTTTTAAAGAACCAAAATGAACATAATTATACCTCACAGAGACTATATAATATGTAAAGCTGTTAAAAAACACCAAATGTATACAATGTCGTACATTGACAGTGGATGCTCACATTCAAAAAAACTTTTGGTGTTTTACATCATTTTAACACATTTTAGGCCATATATGACATAGTTTTGTTGTTGTAAGTATGAAGTAAATTTCATTATTGTAGTATTTAATAGATGTTTAGTTTATAAATATAATATAAATAAAATATTGTATTATTTATTCTTTGGTTCAGTTGGATCTACATTGTATGTAAAAAAAGTTTCCATTTGCGTACAGTCATGCATGTATCTGAAACTGAAAAACTGCCTTTTGGGAACACGAGGTCATTTTAATTTATTTATTGTTTATTCAAGCTTTTGAAATAGATCTTTTGTAATTAAAGTGACACATGGGCCGATGATGGCAATCTTGAAGTGTATATCAAGCACTGAATTTAAAATTAGCATCTCGAAACATGTTTTGCTGTACTTATAGAGGTACTCGTCTGATAAAGCAAATGTCACTGGTCTTCCTGGTCAAGTAAAATTCATTGGGTTGAAGAGTGCATAAAAAATATCCGCATGACGGATATATTCATATGAGAACTGAACACTTATTTTTGTGTCTACTGCTTAGGATGGCAGACACTTATCGATCACTTTGTCCGTCGTCGTCCGTCCGTCATGCTTTAACCTGCAACCTAACCTTGGCCATCAATTGAAAAGTATTTTAATTGTGTTCATGAAACTTCAACGTCTTCATCTCAGTGGATGTTGTTACACATGTGCAATACCTCTGACTTTCATTTTGGCAGGTTATGCCCTATTTATCAGCCTAACCTGCAACCTAACCTTGGAAATAAGCAAACAGCAGTGTCAGCAGACGAAGCAAGTGTTCATGGGTGATGGAACACACTTCTAGTTCAAGGTCGACTTAGTGACCGCTTCCCACTAATAACAATCTGGAAACTGATATTTCCATGTCTATACTAGTTTGACATATTAAGCCGTTATATTTGTTTTGTCAAGTGTCGGTGTAGCGGACAATGCGGTGCACTTAAAAGCACAGGATCCGGGTTCAAGACAACGGCGCCACTGAGTTTCTTCAGTGTGTTTAGCCTCGTCCATCGTAAGCTGACATAAATCCACCTATCCGAAGTTTATATATCGAAGTCTATTCTCCGAGCATGTTTAATAAGCAAAAGTAGGAGTAGGGCGGTTTCCCAGATTCCAATGAGACACCTACCCTGACCAGATCCGCATTTTTTATTTTTTTTATGGGTGGGCCGGTGAGGGACTGCAGCTTTGTTTTAGTATATTTTGATGTTAAATATGGCTGCATATGGTGATACTCGCCAATAAAAAAAAATTAAAAAAACATAAGCGGGTGGCCAGTTGAGTTCCATAATTCCAGATTGGCCATCAAAATGCACAACGAGAAGCTGAACAGCGGTCAGCCTTTTTAAATATAGGCTACAGACTACTTTTCAGACTTTAGTGTGAGCCCCTTGACCGAATACCGAATACGCACCTGTAGACGTTCAATGACTTTACACTCGTTATATTTTTTGACCGACAGTGCCGAGTCGAACATTTTATCGTTTTAGCGTGTAATTTTTATAAAGAAATACCATGATGTTCGTAACATGTAGTACACGCCATGTACTTTTTAAGCTTAAACAACATATTTTTAGTATCTCCTTGTATTTCATTAGAAAAGAACACAAGTGTTACCATTTTTAAACGCATTTTAACAATGACATCTCTTACGAGTTACTTCCCCTCGCTTCGGAATTTTAAATGGGTGAATCTCGAAATTTCTCGCGCAGTAAAGCATCTAAAAGTCAATACAGCTGAAGATGACGAAACTTAACGCGGAACTAAAATTTTAATCATGTAAACTTGTTACAATCTTCCAGATTACGCGTTTAAAAAAAAGAAAATGGCGGCTGTTTCACTTTTTTTTGACGTTGACGGAAAATGACGTACTACTTTCCGTTGTCATGTGTTGCTATGATAAGTGGACGGCGGAGCGAAAAACCACTCAGCTTCCCACCTGAAATTCTCTGCCTGGATCCACTTGTAATAATTTTGGATATTTTAAATGCCGACTGTATATTTTTTCAAATGCTTTAGCAACTTCTTTGCTATCCTTGGAAGTCAGCGGCTCTGCTTCTTTGTATCTACTTGCAATATCAACCACAGTCAACGCATATTTATATGTCTTGCGTCCACGACCAATCTTAAAAGTATCATGCGGTAAAAATAACAAATCAGCTTGATGCACTCCATTTTTAGCAGAAACATCAAACCTGGGTCTAATTATTTTCTTTGGCGCAGGTAAATAAATCTGCCACACAGCTTGTTTCTTTAAAAATTCTAATGCCTTTTTTTCACTAACACCAGCCTCTTTTGCCAATTTTTTAACTGCTGTATAACCTCTCCAAAATCCTTTTGGGCTGTAATAAATCTTTTCCATTTTTTTCTACTAAAGATTAAACTTTATATAACTATAAAGAAAAAATGGAAATCACAACTGCACAATTTGATGAACTGCTTGAAGAGCAATATCAAAATAGCACAAAGAAATGGACAGACTTGGAACTAAATAAAATATACACTATTACAGATACGAAAATAGTAGAAACTGAATATGGTCCATCCATGGTATTGACATTATCAGACAACGGTGAAGTATGGGCGCCTGATCATCTCAAAAATAAATTAGAGAAGAGTGCTAAACCACCATATTATATTCGACCACTTGGATTGAAACCATGTAAAAACAACAACAAAAATAGGTATCACGCATATGACTTAGTCTTTTCAAAGTAAACTTAGTCATTTCAAATCCAAAAAAATCCAAAGTAATTATAGTTTTAAACTATTTTTTTTTTTATGAAATCAATTTATACGCCACAAATCCAGTTGCAGCCATGCCCACCACAATAAACGTAATTTCTCTATTCTGTTGATCCGGAGATGGTGTATAAAAATCACTCAACTTGGGCTCCGGTTCCAAAAGTAAATGTTTGCCAGTTATGTAATAATACTGTTTCATAGCCTGATCCACATTATCAAAAGTCTGCTCTGCATGATGCTCTTTTTGCAGTTGCTTATTAATAAAATCTAATCTCTCTGTTCTTTTTTTATTCCACTCCACTTGTGCTGCGTTTAATTGTTCCACTGCTTTGTCATGCCTTTGTCTTTCCTCATCTGAATGACTTACCATTTTTGAAAAGAAATAATTTGAACCGCTAAACGCCAATGCATTTGTTAATGCGCCACCTATCATCATTGCTACTGCACTTGCCATTTTTTTATATATGTATTTTTTAAAATTATTTCATAATATCCGCAGGAATAATACCTTGCTTAATCAACATATCCTTTGTAGCCATTGCTAACATTATATCCACAGACAGCATCCCAACATCTACCATATTAAAATCCACTTTAGGGGCTGGTCTTTTTAGTAGTTTTCTGCCAATCTCAGAATATCCAACAGTTAGAAGTGTTTCCACTCCAGCGTGATACATCATATTTACAATTTGTTTTCCGTCAATACTTGCTGCCATTTTTTTTATATGATTATTTTTTTAAAATAAATTATTAAAAATCAAACGGGTCTTTTGGTGCAACATGAACAGGTTGCACAGCTACAGGCTGCGTAGCAGATTTCTTGTTATAAATATACAAACCCAACCCAGCAATGCCTAATAAAACCAGACACGGTGGAATATAATTTTTGTATACATTTATTTTGATTTTTTCTGGTTCTTCTTCACCTATTGTTATTTTTGTTATTTGATTTGCAGCATTTTGATTTGTAACATCTTGATTTGCATCCTGAAGCAAACGCTTTGCCTTTTTTGCCGCTGCTCCTTTTTTTCCAGCTTCTACTCGTTTTAGATTTTTTACTTTTTGTTGTTCAACAGGTTGTGTAACAACAGGTATAACTTCACTCTCTTGGTTCTCCATTTATATTATCTGTATTTTTATTTTTATTAAAATCGATATGTCTAACAGTTGTCAGTATTGCTGTAAATGGTGCTAAGCACATTTCATACCTGTAATACAACTCACAACAAGCACTTGTCAAAAGCATGATTAATAAATGGGTCTTCCTCCAAATCTTCTATCAGCTTTGGTGGACTGGTTACATTAAAATATTTTGATACTCCCATTACATACAAGTTAATAAAAGAATTGCCTAAAGTTTTAGTCATGCTTGCCCCAAGCCTTGCTTCATATCTGCAGTAAAGTTTGTTAATTTCATCTGGTGGCATGCCATCTATGTTTGTGAGTTGTATGTCTTTACCCAAATATTGACGACTACCACCGCCAGCCACTATGGCTGATAATCTTTCTTTTTTTGTTTCTTGTTGCTTTGATTCATCTGGTTCCATCTGTTCCGATATATTTTGTAATAGTTCTTCCGCATTCATTTTTATATTATTAATCTTATTTTTTATCTTGAAATAAATATAAAATACAAAACAACTAGCAGCGATATTCATGCAACTAGTAATTGTTAGTATTGTTAATAGCATTGTTATTAACATTACTATTTTTTCTATTAACATTATTAATTTGCTGCAAGCATTGCTATTAACATTGCTACTTTGCTATGAGCAATGCTATTAGCAATACTATATTTTCTGATATTTTCATTATATTTTCATGTCAGTATTGCTATTAACATTGCTACTTTGCTGTTAGTATTACTATTAGCAACAAAGCAATGCTGTTAGGAAAAAAGAATTGCTGGTAGAAATTATTCAACCCAATAACCAGTTGGTTGGTCAGTTCTCAAAATTAACTTTGAATATTTAGTCTTAGCTAAAGCTTTTCTTATCCTAGTTCTCTCTTCCAGTGTAGGAATAACATCATTTTCTCTCAAACAATTTTCAAAACTATCTCTGTCTTTGGTGTAAAACATACACAACCATTTTGTTTGCTCTCTCAAATCTTTCAATACAGAATTATATCTCTGTGAAATGACCCACACTGATTGTTTAGCGTGACGACCAGAGAATGCCAACTCTGACAACATATCTTTTTTCTTTGTTAATTCTGTTGTGGCTGAGCAATCGTCAATAATGTATAATGTGGGCTGGCCAGCATATTGTTTGAAAAAGAAACGCAACAGTTCTTGTAACATTTCTTTACCGTTGCTCACGGGATTGACAATTATTATTTTTTTATCTTTAGGGTTTTTCACATCTCCTATCCAGGATCTATTTTTATAAGCCTCGTTCCACTCTATGGTTGGACACAATATAATTATATGTTTAAAAACTCCAACATACTCTTGTTCAAGTATGTCAAGAACAAACTCTGTTTTACCACAGCCTGTCTGACCACAAATAATGGCACTGTGTGAATATTTAGGATATTTTTGTTGCAAACTAGTATCCTGCTTCTTTAAATCTTCCATCTTCAAAATTGATTTGCGCATCTTGTATTATATATATATAAATATTTAAAGTTTGATCTGCATCTGCTTTTTTATTTATTAATATCGTTATACCTTCACTACCGTTTTCTATTCTTCTTCCACTGCCGTGTAATAAATTGTCCTCACATGTTCTAAGGTCAAGCCACAAAGCATATGATTTTGTCAAATAAGTCTCAAGAGAAACACTGGTAAAGTTTAAGTCCCTCGCTGCTATTTCTGTCTCTTTGTTTCTTTTTGATGTTAAGGCAAAATATTTGTTGATTTCATCCCAATGTTGATATGCCTTCATGCCCTGACTATACAACTGATTTGGTACTCCCTCTATTGTCATTTCAACCTTTTCAATCTTTGGGTTGTAATAGGTTTCTGTGTCTGTTCTTTCTGGGTCTTCAAACAGCATTAAAATACCTTTCATGCTCCGTGCTGGTACATTAATGTTGATGTTCCAAAGAGTATCAGATTTGTTTGCTATTATTTTTCTATGTCGCAAGATACGATCATACATAAATGACATCTTACCATTGATTTGCTGTCTTATTTGTCTGGCTAATTCAACATCACTAACTGTATCAAATTCCAAGCAGATATTTTTTATTACATAAGATGCATCAGCATCACTGCTTTTGATAACTTTGTTATAATCGTTAAACGTTAATTCATATTCTAACCTATCACCAAGCCCCGCTTGATAAAATGGCATATGACTTTCTAACATTTCAAAGTCCAGTGGAATACAAAATATATTTCCATAAGCTGCTGCTATAGCTTCATCTCCGGTGTCTGAGGAAGCATCTCCCGCGCTAACTCTATGTTTTAGCATGTTTGGTTTACCAATACCTTGGTAAGCTATGTTTTGTCGTTCAGTAGGGCTTTTCCATAAATCTATATAACAATGATATATATCACTGTCATCTATTGACATGACTTCATTGCCACTTATTCTTATTGTCATTTTTTTCACAATTGTTCTACCCAGATTTTGAAATAGAGTAGCGTTGGCGTCTGTTCTGCTTTTAAGTTCTATTTCAAAGGCAAGACGAGCAGTACTTGGAACTATCACATCATTAGTACTTAGATTTGGAAATCTCACAAGCAGTTGCTGGTTTTGGTCTATTGTTGATGGATTATTAGTTATTACTACACTTGTGCGGATGACTTTGGCACCATGAGGTTCTCTTAGTTTTCTATGAGGGCTGAGTTTGTTTCCGTAAGCCGACATTGTTTTTATTTTTTAAATATATTTTTTAAAATTAAATAAAATAAACAATGGCTGAAGGAGGATTTGAAAATCCTGCGTTTGATATGACTGAAGAAGACTTGGATAAAGCATTTGAAGACGAAATTATACAACCTGACTCAGAATTTCAGAGACAAATTGTAAATGAAAATAACTATATTGATCAGCTTGAAGGAGAAGATAAAACGAATGAACAGCTTAAACATAAACGGTGGTTAGTAGATGAATTTTATAAAGAATTTCACGATGATACCAGCAAAATTGATTATAAAAATTTCAAAATGGATAAGGACAAAAACGGTAGAATAATGTTATATGCAGTTCAGTTGGGAACAGATGATGTTCCACTTACTTATCATAAGGGAAATAGTGCAGTCAAATTTTATAAGCTGGACACTTTAGTTAAAATGCATGGTATTAACTTTGTGAAAAACACTTTACAAATGTATGATTATTTAGTTCCACGTGAAAGAGTTGCTCGGGGTAGGGCAGACTTTGCAACCTTATTAGAATCAAAAAATACCCTCGCAAAAGGAGGAGAAAATATATCAATGCAAACTTTTTCAACAACTGAAGATGTACAAAATACAGTAGATGCTGTAAATACAATTGAGAGTAATTTGAGTAATATAATAGATGAAACTCATCCTAAAACTGCTATTCAACCAGAAAGTCTAACACTGCGAGAGATACGAGGTTTAGATAAGAGATTGCAAAGCTTTCGTGGAGAACTTACTAATAATCTTTCAAAGCTCACTGAGCTTGATAAAGATATAGCAAAAAAAAAACAAAAATTAGAACAGGTTAGCACCCCCGGGCAGGAGGATGAGTTTCAACAAGAGCGCATACGTGACAGAATAAAAAACTTAGAAGATGAAAGAAGTTCACGACTTGAAGCGGCGAGTGAAAACAAAGAAGCATTACGCAGTCAAATAAACAGGATAAAAGAAACTATAAATAAGGTGTTAAAAAAAGACACAACATTGGGTGAGAGAATAAAAACATTATTCAGAGAGCAAGGTATTACTATTATTAGTATTTTGACTGCCTTTGGTATGATTATTGGGGTATTAGTTGATACCATTATTCCTACAACAGGAGGAGGGACTGCACCTGTTCCAACTCCAAAGCCTGATCCGTCAAGTGTAAAAGATTGGATAAAAAAACAACTATTTAATCTTGGTAAACTTCTTGCCAACCTAGCTGGTAAAGCTGCTGCAGCACTTCCAGGAGTTATTGGTGCAATAGTATCATGGCTTTTATCTGCAACAGGTAATGTTATTAATTGGCTTGGTAACAATATATGGGCTTTGCTTGTGTTTGTTTCCGGGTTGTTATATTTGGCAGCCAAAGAGTGGTTTAGTAAATCTCGTAAATAAGTAATGCAGCAAGACCTATTACTATAGTACCAACAATTATAGTTGTTTTGTTATCTTCGTGTTCAGTCGCTATTTTTTGTATTTCTGGTGGGTTATGTTCCACAGTTTTATGTATTGATGATTTATCAAAGTCAGAATATTCCGGTAAAAATTTCTTTGTTGTGGTGCCTTGAAAAGGTTGAATTATGTTTGGTGGCACTGGTTTTACATTTACATCATTATTCAATCCTAATGCTTGTGCATCGGTTGCTATTACAATTTCATTATTGTAGTCTTGTATTATTCCAATTCTTAATTCCATGTCACTCGGAGACATGTACAATCCACTTCCATAAACAAAATTTACTTTACTTCTTGCATATTTTAGGGTGTTTTCATATCTTGAAATTTGACTAGGCAAGTCGATGGGGCTATTTATTGCATCCTCTACATTTGCTAAAAATTGTTTCTGTGCATCAAATGCTGTCCCAGTTCCAAGTATATCTGTTCTTGTTTGTGATTGTGAGCCAAGGATTGCCCAGCAGTATGTTCTTATGCTGTCATTGATTCTTTCTACTCCTGCTCTTGTAAATCCAGATGAATCATCTAGTATAAAAGTAGACCAACTATTGTCAGCCTCAGATCCTTGTGCAATGTAATCAATGTGATATGTTTTATCACTCTCATAGACTGTGAAACTCATCGTTTTGTTGTCGTATACAGTATTTACCAAAGGATGATAACCAATATTTGTCCAGTAATTATAAATTGTTCCTAGACCATTATTATAGCTTTGTTTCTGTCTCCAGTCTGAATTTAAGTCAACGTTAAACTCCTTGCATATTCTCTCGTATGCGTTTCGGTTATATGTGTTATTAAACGCATTCCAATTTGAGTCTTGCGGCATTGCTACACTCATCTCAAATAATATTCTGCTGACTTGGTAATAGACATGAAATCGAAATAACGATCCAACCAAAGTATCAGCTTTTAGATGATTGTTGAAATCAATGCCACATCCAGTTGTCGCACACCAAATAGCAAAGTTTAACTGATTCTGCCAAAATAACATCCAATCTGTTTCCCAGCGTTGGACTATAGCATCTGATTTGACGTATGAAAGTTTGTATTTTTCAAAGACATTGGGAAATGATGCTTTAAAGTCTTTACCGTCTGATGTAATGACTATGTTTTGATTTATTATATCTATTACTTTCTTGCTGAAAGTATTTAAATATTGAGCATCTGGGTTATATTTGAATTCTTTAGAAATCATTTTTATTTGTGTTTTTATATATACATATTAAAAAAAAAATGTTTCATACTATTTCAAACATAGACAACTCTATTAATTTACAACGGTATATCGATAATAGAGATGGAACTAAGCGCGTTGGATTAAAAAGTTTTACATACACTATCGGTTGGTATAATATTATTAATGAAACCATAAAGACAAGAAACCCAGATAAAATATATCATTTCCCAAATGGACTTTTTAACTTTCAAGACTTGGTAGAAAGGTTTAAAAAGCTAAATGAAAAGATTATTCTGGACAATATTGTCCAAGCTGGCCTCGTAATTATACATTCGCAACCGCCAATAGAAACACGAATGTCAAGCGGTCTTTCAAAAATGCTGGGATACAAGGACAGAAAATGGTTGAAAGGTACTAATATAGGAGATTACCCAATGGATTTAGCTCCTTACAAACAGCTATATGTTCATCTGAAACAAGTTAATACGAGTAGTAATTATTTCAATGGCGCACCAAGCACTATTATAGGGGTTGTGCCTGTAGTAAATAAGCAGTTTGGAGATATAGTATATACAAGTTTTTATCCTGAATATCACTGTCTTATGAATGGTGCAATTTCTGAATTCACAATAGAAGTCAGAGATGAGTATGGTAACAAGATATTTAATAGCGGTTTGCCTATGAGTTGTGTTTTAGAAATTATTTAAAAAATATATTTTTATAAAAAAACAATGAGTATATTTGGACCACCAAGCCCTAAAAAAACAGAAGACTTAGAGGCTTTAATAAATGATGTTCAGAATTTATATAGGCGAGTTGTGCCTTTTGTTGACCAGTTTAATCATTTAAAAAATAGAGTTGATAATCTTAAATATGGAATTATAACAATATTTGCAGAGGCTAAGAGCCCACTTGTATCAAACAGAAATACTCTCATTTGGTAACGGCGGAGCAGAAAAAAATGTGGGGCATGTAATGACACGCCGTGGACGGATTATGGGAATAGGTTTAGCATGTGAACGATTAGTTGGTGACGTAACTGTAATAGTTTCTGTCAATGGTGTTGAACAACCAAATTATGGTATAACGCTTCACATCATTCCACGCAATCATGATAACTTTGATAAACCTTTAGAGATTGGTGCTGGTTCTGTTGTTAACTTTGTATGCAAGGTTGCCAACGCCAAAGCAACAGACAGCACCAAGTATATATCCTGATTTGTCAGTGGAAAATTCAGTGGAAAACGGACAAAATTATAGATAACAAAAGATTTCAGAAATTGAAAAAAAGTTAATAACAGAACGAGATATACGTCAGTCATTTTATAAAAAATATAAACGTGGTATTAATATTACAGATGGAATTGACACTACCTTGATATCTGCAGGTGTTATTATGGCTGGGATTGGATTTGTTATTCCAGTTTTGTTACCTTTAGAAATAGCAGCAATAGTATGTGGA
>JAWPHD010003427.1:215000-217702 GCA_037043455.1 Cyrtodaria siliqua
AGCATCAACTATTTATATTAAGAAAACATATTCCCTATGATATAATAATAAGGCAAAACACGGAAGTGACGAGAAATGATTAGTAATTAATTGATTACCGGCCGACGTCATAAATTGTTACTTAATGACGTTGTCGTTTAAACGTCCGAAGGGACGTTTTCGTGTGTTGCGGCTCATATATATTCAGTTCTTACACATATATATTTAGTTCTTACGCATATATATTCCGTTCTTACACATATATATTCCGTTCTTACGCATATATATTCTTACACATATATTCCGTTCTTACACATAAATATTCAGTTCTTACACATAAATATTCCGTTCTTACGCATATATATTCCGTTCTTACGCATATATATTCCGTTCTTACGCATATATAATCAGTTCTTACAGATATATATTCCGTTCTTACACATATATATTCCGTTCTTACACATATATATTTCGTTCTTACACATATATATTCCGTTCTTACGCATATACGTTCTTACGCATATATATTCAGTTCTTACACATATATATTCAGTTCTTACGCATATATATTCCGTTCTTACACATATATATTCAGTTCTTACACATATATATTCAGTTGTTACATATATATATTCCGTTCTTACACATATATATTCCGTTCTTACACGTACATATTCCGTTCTTACGCATATATATTCCGTTCTTACGTATATATGTTCAGTTCTTCGCATATATATTCAGTTCTTACGCATATATTCCGTTCTTACACATATATTCCGTTCTTACGAATATATATTCTTACACATATATTTCGTTCTTACACATATATTTCGTTCTTACACATATATATTCCGTTTTAACGCATATATATTCCGTTCTTACACATATATATTCCGTTCTTACACGTATATATTCCTTCCTTACACGTATATATTCCGTTCTTACACATATATATTCCGTTTTTACACATATATATTCCGTTCTTACACGTATATATTCTGTTCTTACACATATATTCCGTTCTTACACGTATATATTCCGTTCTTACACATATTTATTCCGTTCTTACACATATATATTCCGTTCTTACACATATATATTCAGTTCTTACACATATATATTCACTTCCTACACATATATCTTCAGTTCTTACACATATATATTCCGTTCTGACACATATATATTCACTTCTTACACATATATATTCCGTTCTTACACATATATATTCACTTCTTACACATATATATTCCGTTCTTACACATATATATTCAGTTCATACGCATATATATTCCGTTCTTACACATATATATTCCGATCTTTCACATATATATTCCGTTCTTACGCATATATATTCAGTTCTTACGCCTATATATTCATTTCTTACACATATATGTTCAGTTCTTACGCATATATATTCAGTTCTTACACATATATATTCAGTTCTTACACATATATATTCTGTTCTTACACATATATATTCCGTTCTTACACGTATATATTCCGTTCTTTCGCATATATATTCAGTTTTACGCATATATATTCAGTTCTTACGCAAATATATTCCGTTCTTACACATATATATTTAGTTCTGACACATATATATTCAGTTCTTACGCATATATATTCCGTTCTTACACATATATATTCAGTTCTTACGCATATATATTCTAACACATATATTCCGTTCTTACACATATATATTCAGTTCTTACACATATATATTCCGTTCTTACACATATATATTCCGTTCTTACGCATATATATTCAGTTCTTACTCATATATATTCCGTTCTTACGCATATATATTGAGTTCTTACGCATATATATTCAGTTCTTACGCATATATATTCAGTACTTATGCATATATATTCAGTTCTTACACATATATTGAGTTCTTACACATATATATTCAGTTCTTACACATATATATTCAGTTCTTACACATATATATTCCGTTCTTGCACATATATATTGCGTTCTTACACATATATATTCATTTATTACACATATATGTTCAGTTATTACATATATATATTCAGTTCTTACGCATATATATACCGTTCTTACGCATATATATTCAGTTCTTACGCATATATATTCCGTTCTTACGCATATATAATCAGTTCTTATGCATATATATTCCGTTCTTACACATATACATTCCGTTCTTACGCATATATATTCTTACACGTATATATTCCGTTCTTACACATATATATTCCGTTCTTAAACATATATATTCCGTTCTTACACATATATATTCAGTTCTTACACATATATATTCCGTTCTTACACATATATATTGCGTTCTTACACATATATATTCATTTATTACACATATATGTTCAGTTATTACATATATATATTCAGTTCTTACGCATATATATTCCGTTCTTACGCATATATATTCAGTTCTTACGCATATATATTCAGTTCTTACACGTATATATTCAGTTCTTACACATATATATTCAGTTCTTACGCATATATATTCCGTTCTTACACATATATATTCAGTTCTTACACATATATATTCAGTTGTTACATATATATATTCCGTTCTTACACATATATATTCCGTTCTTACACGTACATATTCCGTTCTTAAGCATATATATTCCGTTCTTACGTATATATGTTCAGTTCTTCGCATATATATTCAGTTCTTACGCATATATTCCGTTCTTACACATATATATTCCGTTCTTACGAATATATATTCT
>JAWPHD010003428.1:0-217696 GCA_037043455.1 Cyrtodaria siliqua
AAGGTGATAGATGTATACATTTCAAATATTAAGGATCGGTAGTAATATAGTATTTGTCAAATCACGCAAAATTAGAGGCTTTGCGACAACAACAGATACAAGTAAGTTAAGATTCACACATGTACTCGTATAAGTATGCGAACATTTATCGAGTTCCCGACGAGTAGTTTTACTTTCTTTATCCCAGTGCCCTATATGTCAATTTTCATCCCAGTTTACCCAGACTAAAATATTGATTTGTCGCAGTACCTGAAAGTTTAGTATGTGTCATGAGCGCCAATAAAAATCAAATCGTTTGATTGGTCACAATTGTCACATGACCAATAATCTACGTTATCAACATTATTGTGCAAACGGCGTTGAGAAACCACGTTTCCTGAACAATGACCTAGGTTATCAACCAGAAACCGCTGTTTATGAAATTAAAACTTACGTTTCTGTCAGAAACCTAGGTTTACGAGATTATTGTCTGTTTGGCGTATGCCAATTTCGTTAACTTGGGTTTCTGAGCATAAACTTAAGTTTAGATAAACGTGGTTTCTTGGTTGGAAACCCCAGTTATTGAACAGTAAACCTAGATTTACGATGACAACTGGGGTTTCTGGATTATTGTGCAAACGGCGTGCCATACACATGATCAATAATATTTTATCGTCAGCATCAAAGGTTTTAGGTTTGATGATATTCCTTAAATATAAAATTGGACGGAAAACAATGAACCAAATATACATTTCATATATGCGACCGATATTAGAGAATGCTTCTATTGTTTGGGATGGCTGCACAGTTTATGAAAAAAAATCGTTAGAGTACAGAACAGAATACAGAACACTTTATTAGACTTTATCATATATACATACTAATCGTCAAATACATACAATGTTTAGAAAAGCAATATTATGAAGCTGCAAGTAGTGTTACTAGGTCCGTTCACAATTAATAAGTTAATTGCTGAAATCGGTTGGCTCTCATTAGCGTGTTTTTCAAAACCTTATCACCGTATATAACTGCAAACATAAGAAAAACTGAACTAAAACCTAAAACATCCCTTCAATTATTTGATGCTTTTGTCTCATCAATACTCAATTACGGCTTTGAAGTGTGGGGTTTCACAAATTCGAAGGAGATAGAGAGAATTTATCTCAAATTTTGTAAAAACATTCTAGGAGTAAAACTGACAACGAGTAATGCTGGTGTTTACGGTGAATTGGGGCGTTATCCATTATTTATCACAAGATATACTAGAATAGTTAGATATTGGTTGAAATTAGTTACAACAGAAAATATAATTTTATCATCTATATATAAATCTTCAATATCTGATTTTGAAATTGGTTTAAAATCTCTGCTTAATACGTATGGCTTTATGAATGTATGGGATGATTCTTTAATGGAGAAGCATCAACATTTTATATCTAGCTTTAAACAGAGGTTGGCGGATTGCTTTATTCAAAAATGGAAGACTGATCTACAAAACAATAGAATATTATCAAGTTTGTATAGACATATTAAAGATAATTTTGGATATGAAAACTATCTGAATATTTTATGTACACAAAGATTACGAAGTGTTTTCACTAAATTACGTTTATCTTCACATAGCTTAAGAATTGAGACAGATCGATATGCAATACATAGGATTGAAAGAAATGAAAGAGTTTTTCAAATATGTAATTCAACTGAAATTGAAGACAAATTTCACTTTGTTTTAATTTGTACAGCTTATAGTGATATTAGAAAGAAATGTATCAGAAAATATTACATACAAAGGCCAAACAAGTTTAAATTTGTAACACTTCTACAATCTTCAAAGAAGAAAGAACTTTTTAATTTAAGTAAATATTTGTCAAATATTATTTCTTAAAATATATTTAAGTACATTTTCACATAAATTGTTATTTTATATATAATTCCTTTTGTTTTTTATATCCTTGGATTATTGATTAAAACGTGTGATTTATATGATCTATGATTAATTAGGGAGTATTAAAAATTGAACTATAAGTGAGTGTGTAGAAATATGTGTAACCTGTCATGTGATTATAATTATGTATTACAAATTATGTATGTAATGATGAGAAACTGTAAAAGTTTAAATCAATAAAATGTCTATATCTATCTCTATATAAAGCAAAAAACAATATGTTACCAAATTCAATAGCTCAGTTATTTCCCCCCTTTGTCAGAGATGTAAACGATTATAATTTAAGAAACTCGAATTGCTATGTCACTCCTATAAGGAGAAAGGAGTTATTTTCAAAATCATTCATACCATCATCGCTAAGCCTTTGGAATAATTTCCCCCATGCATATTAAGGAATCACTATCATTAAACACATTTAAAAGCTCTCTTCTTAGGACGTTCCAATGTTGCACTGTTCCAAAATACTACTTATGTGGCTCAAGGTATCTTTCAATCATTGATGCTCGTTTAAGAAATGCATGTAGCGATCTAAATCACGACTTGTATTTAAATCATTTGCGCTTATCATCAAGTTATGACCGTGGAGATCAAAGAAAGGACGTCGGACACTACTTATTTAAGTGTTGTCGATGTACGCTTTTTATTTCGACATGATCGTTTCACCCGTTAAGTGTTGATAAGTTGTGTTCTGGTAATCCAGAGCTGAACGATAGCGATAATGAGCTTGTGTTTATAGCAGTGCAACAATATATTAAAGATACCAGGCGTTTTCGCTGAAACTCAGATTTGATCCCTTACGAGACGTCTTTAATTGTCTGTCCTCCTCTTTCTTTCTCTTTACATATATCTGTTAACGTAATGCATTTCTTAATGTGTTTTATGATGGTAAAACTGCCGTACTATTTATTTTGAAAATAAACTGTTTAGGGACGGGCTGTAACTAATGTTGTAGAAGTTGTGGCCCAGCCCTTTTGCAAACTAATGTAAATGTTGCAATCAAATATGTTTAAACCGACCATGCGCCGATTAAATTCTCACTTAACTGTAATTATATTGTTGACGAGAACGATGTTAATCAAAGTACTGAAGGCACTGATGGGCGTTGCTTTTGTAAGTGTTGGAATGGATGGGAAATGGAAGTGCTGTAAATATAACTTCCATGATTTGGTTTTTTACATTCAGTGACGTTTCAGATTATTGATATTCCTTACCAATTTCGTATTTAAACATATTTTAGCCAACTCATATGGCCCGAATTAGCTTCCGCAGTTTTTTTTCTAAGCAAGCTCTTCAGCGAGCACTGACTGTTCTATTTTTAGTAACATGATACATTTTCTATAAACACAGACCGTCTGCTTGTAGCACGATTTTAACTCGATTTATAACCTTTTAAACAGATGATAAAAAGTTGACATAGGTACCGACCATTTTGATTTCTGGGGTGGGGGTTGAGGGGGGCGAGGGGGTGGCGGAGGGGGGGTGCCTGTGATTTGTTTTGAAAAAAAATTCTGGCCCTTGAATTGTTGAGAAAAAAAATCCTGGCTCGAAATCTCCAGCTGAAATGAGTTTAGAAGACTGTGAGTGATAGTATTCATGGTTGTAATAAATCTGATGTACATAGATCATGGTAGTAATAAATATGGTATACATTAGTCATGGTAGGTATAAATGTGATAAATGTGGTATACACTGGCAATGGTGGTATTAAATGTGTTGTATAACGTGTTATAAAGTGGTCATGGTAGTACATTTGGTACACATTGGTCATGGTAGTAATGAATGTGATATTCAGTCTATGATAAATGTAGATCTACTCCATTAGCCGCTGGATTCAACACGAAAATGTTTAAACACAATCTGGCAACATCCACAGCTTCTGCTCAGAAGTTTATCGAAATCTCCAGTTGAAATAAGTTTAGAAGACTGTGAGTGATACTATTCATGGTTGTAATAAATGTGATGTACTTAGATCATGGTAGTAATAAATATGGTATACATTAGTCATGGTAGTTATAAATGTGATAAATGTGGTATACACTGGCAATGGTGGTAGTAAATGTGTTGTATAACGTGTTATAAGGTGGTCATGGTAGTAAATTTGGTATACATTGGTCATGGTAGTAATGAATGTGATATTTATAGTCATGGTTCTAATTAATGTGGTATACATAAATCTTGGTTGTAATAAGGCCATTATTTTTTTATATAAATTTGTTTTACGAACCCTCTTACTAGGTTGTTTTATTTCCATGGAGAATTTGATAGTTTATTGTTTTTACCTCCTTCCAGATTTTAATAGAACATTTCATTCCCTTCCTTTAAAATTAAAATTATTAAACTATGCTTTACCAAATGTTTATTTTTATTTGTTTCCCTTCCTCCTACAACAATTCTCTGTCTTGATGGTTCGTAAAAGAAGTAATAAAAAGTAATGGCTTAAATGTGTTATACATTGGTCATGGTAGTATGTAAATATTGCAATCCTGTGAGGGTGACGGTGAATATTTGTAAACCTTCTAAGGTTATTTGTTTTATTATACTGAAAAATATGTTTGAAAAAGAAATTTGGTCCTGCAAAATATTCCTTTGAAATAAAACAAGAGAAAACATTGTTACTAATCTGTCAGGTCCAAATCACTATTCTCAGCACCTAGCTAAAAATAAATTTCTGCGAATGGTTCTTTTGTGTTCTTTCCAAATCTTCAGCTGTGAACTCTAGCGTAATATTTTCAAATTATCTTCAGAAGGTTGTGCAAACTGTTTTAGCCATTTTAGTAAATGTTCACTGATTTTTTTTGCATTTATATGTATACACATACACTGTTCAGCATAGGACATTGCTTTGACTTCACAATCATAAGACTGTACAAATTATACTGGGGTGACATTACAAAAAATACTATCATTCAGTGACTCACTCCATGGAGACATGACAAGCGATATGAGATATTACAAAAATGGGAAAATAACAATATTTAACATTGGTGTTTGACATTCATTATTAATAAATATTAAATATTATACCAGTGGTCATGGTAATAATAAATGTAGTTTGCATAGCTCATGGTAGTAATACATGGGGTATTTAGTGGTCATAGTAGTAATGAATTGGGTATTTAGTGGTCATGGTAGTAATGAATGGGGTATTTAGTGGTCATGGTAGTAATTTAGATGGGCAAAAGGGGCTGACATAGAAAGCAGACAAGGACAAGCATAACTAAAGATTAAAACTAGCACATGGAGTTCCATCAACCATATATGGAAAGAACCATATTAAACAAGAGTTGTCAAAAGGACAACATGCTCCACCATTCAAAGTTAATTTTAAAAAAGGCCACTGACACTTCAGTCTCACCAACCATTGTGCCATGTTCATTCACAAGGTCAAGTCTTAATTGTGGAGTTTAGGTGGTGGTGAGGAGAGTGTGCAGTGGGTGCGCAGAGGTGTTGGTCAGTAGTGTTGGGAATCGGCTGAAAATTCATGATCGATTATCTGAATATTTAACCGACCGATGATCGATCATTAATCGATTAACCATGGTTGCTATAAAAGACAAGTGTAAGCCTTTTTCAGACTAAAATGAAGAAAAGAATCACATTTCAAGTATGTTCTGGTAATAAAGGAACAGAATAAAACTGACCAACATATATATTTTAAAAAATAAATTGTGATAACTGCTATAAATATGTGATTACTTGTTGTACAATTATAACTCATTTTATTTCTTGTATACTTTAGTACAAGTGAAGGAAAAAGCCATAATTTTCAACAACCGAGTAAAGTCGATCATGAACATTTTTAATCGAATTATCAGATCAAAAGCATAACTGATTAATGATCGATCAAATCGATTAATCGGAACAACACCATTGGTCAGTAAACATATACCAAATATCGAAGAAAGACCTTCAATAACCCCAGAATGAATATGAGGGAGGGTGTGGGGAAGAGAACAGGATGCAGACATGGTAAATGAAGAGAAATCAAAAGAATATAACAATATTGTCTATTTATCTGTGGTGATGGTGGTGTAGAAGGGGGGAAGTTGTGGGCGTTTATGGGGCTAATGATATTTACAGGCTTGCCATTGTCATTTGATGTATGCAGTGAGTTTCATGGAAATATATGAAGCTGCTTAAAAAACTTTAACTGAAATCTAAGTTGAAAAAACAACACATCATCTGGCTAAAATGAAATAAAAAGTTATGAAACATGTGTCTGTGTCCTTGATGACTCTGAGTGACACTTGTCAAGCTCCTTTGACAGAGATATATGGCTAGTGGGTATTGAAATAAATGGATTGCCAGAAAATATAATGAAAGAAATTATTCTAAGTCGAATAGGGGCTACACCTTCTCTAAAATACTTATCCAGAAAAAAGGGCCCCAATTTTGCTAAAATGCAATACAGAGTTATGGAACATGTGTCTACTAGCATCCATGCTTTACTGAAGTTGTATTAATAAGTAACAATCACCTATTGACATACAAGGACGTGGCTAAAAACTTTAACAAGATTTTTGAAGTTGAAAAAGGAACATAACTTTGCTCAAATGCAATACAGAGTTAATATGAACATGTGTCTACTAGCGCCCGTGTTGTTCTAAGCTTTACTGAAGTTTTGTTGATGTACGACTTTCAGTTGTTAAAATATACGGACTTGTCAGAAAAGGACATTTAAACCAGAAATTCAAAGTAAGAGAAGGGTCATGCTAATACAGAGTTATGGAACATATGTCTACCAGTGTCATTGATGGTACTGATGACATATTTCAAGTTTCACTGTCCAGTGGTTGCTGATATAATTGAACTATTTTTACTACAACTGAAAAACAATTTCGACGCAGACGTTGAGTAGATCAGCAATAGCTCTTCTTATTCTATGAATAGAAAAACTTAAAAAAAAATATTCTGGCTTTCAAGTTGACGAAAAGAAATAATCTGGTCAGTGCACTAGGCGAAATAAAAATCCCGGCTTTAAAGAAATGAAAAAAAATATTCCGGCTGAAGGGAAAATCCCAGCCCACCCCCTCCACCCCCGCTGAAATCAAAATGGTCGGTCCCTTAGTGAAATTGTGATATAATAGGTATGTATGACCTAAATAAATAATAAATTGCCTTTGTTCTGAACATTGTTTCTTATTTAGGGCATTAAGCGGCCTTTTGTTTACAAACACCGACTGATCGTCTGTCAAATGCGTCATAATCAAAATCTAGGAGAAGCGCGTATTAATACATAAACAATCTAAGGATTTACTTCTGAGAATATTTGTTAATTAAACAGTAAGCGAACACACAAGGCCAATATTTGTAAATTACACAGTAAGCGAACACACATCATCATTTTCTGTCAGTGATCACATAATATCGAATTTATTAAAGGCATGCATGAGAGACTACTTCTTCTAGCGTAGTGTTGCATAGTGTTGCATTGTGCTGTTAGGTTTGTCACATTTTCTAGCATTCCATTGAAAAAAAACATTATACCTCTGACGGTGCTAAATCACCGGCAAAAATAGCGCCAATGTAAAGTGGAACAATGAACACAGAAATGGCTTCAGAGCGGGTTTAATTACAAACCTTCCACAGTTTAATAATCTGCTATTCAATACCGTGACTAATAGTAGAAACGATGTAAATACTTTGTTAAATAATTTCACAAGTATAATACGAGAGGTGGAATATCCACTATTTTTAAAAACATATTCAACAAATAGAAACGCATACTTTTTTGATAAGTCCTTTGTTAAACAGGCCGAGTGGTTTTATTCAGAATGCCAGCAGGCTAGAAGGTGTTATTTAGAAGCATTACGTGTATTTAATCGACAAAATACCAGTTATAGTAGGAAACAGTTTTGCAAATTAAAGAAAACGTACAAACTTATTTGTCGTAAAAAAATATATCAGTTTGAATTAAAAAAAATCTATGCGACATCAGGACCCGTTTATATTACGTCTATCTACAGTGAGGGAGAAAATAAAATACTACAAACAATACCAAAAATTTAAAATCATGAATCGCTCATGATGGTTTAGAAGTCTAGGACATATATGTATGCCATAGATTTCATATATATACATATACTCACATATTAAAAGTAACTATTAAAAGCGCAAGCCTAATCCGCCTCTTCCTTGAAACCGCTTATGGAAAACATTCGTACGTACAGAAATGTGTGAAACACACTACTAAAATTTATAAAAATACTTTAATAGCACATTTAAATACTGTTTACAAGCTTCGGAAATGATGCCAATGTCAGTGTAACATTTACGACGGGGTAAGGTTGTTTCAATTACCTAAATACACCTATAAATATTATAAATATAGTGTAGTAGCAAAATCCGACACTTTCTAAAGCTTCGGAAATGATGCCAATGCCAGCGTAACATTTACGACAAGGTGTTGTAACTTTTGTTACAAGTAAAAATATTGTAACAGATAGCGTAGACGTTGTAACTTTTATCACAACTACATTTTGTAACATTTGCGGTAAGATTGTAACAGATAGCGTTTAGTGTAACATTTAGAACATAAATTGTAACTTTTACGGACGTCTACAACAGATAGCGACGTTGTAACAAATGGGGTTCCTACAATCATGCCCATCTCTCTGTGGCGGATTTAAATAACCTCAACAATGCGCTGATAAGCCACATTAACACACCCTAAATGCATATAATGTTACCTTGTCTAATCTGACCAAGATTTGTTTTCGGCGCCAGCCGTTTAAGCTGATTTTTGGCCTCGCAGGAGGTGTGTCTGTGTAAGCCTATCAAAACTAGAGTTGAAAGCGATACAGAAATTATAAAAGCCTACAGTGTTTATTAAACTGAATGCTGATTGGCTAAATTTGTCTGACAAGGCCAAAGGAAATTGGAAGATTTGTTTATAGAGTGTAGTTGTTGATAAATGGTATATCGTTAGGTGATTTGTTACGCTGTACTTCAATCGTGACCGGAAAAGATGAAGAAAGGAATAGAAATGCTGAAATTGCAAATAAATTATTCTGTTTTCTTGCATAGTGCGTTAATTTTACAAGGTAACTGGTAATGTAACCCTACTAAAATTAAAATAAAAATTACATATCGCACGTGATTTTTCAAGGTACCCGGATGTGTTCTTCAAAACCAAAAGGGCTAGAGCTTAGATATTATGTGTATATCATCATCTAGTGGTCCTCTACCAAGTTTGTACAAATGGTGACCAAAATATTCTTCTCATTTAAAAATCTTCTTCTCTGTAACCACAAGGGCTACAGCGTTGACATTTTGCATGTAGCATCATATAGTGGTCCTTTACCAAGTTGACCCTGGGGTCAGAATAAGCCCCTCACCGGGGGTCAAAAGTTTTACATAAAATTATCAGGAAATACATTTAAAAACCTTCTTTTTTGAAACCACAAGGTTATAGCTTTGATATTTTGCATGTAGCATCATCTAACAGAGTACACCTTGCCAGTATATAGATACAGGCCCTCGTGGGCCTCTTGTTTTCAGGGTTATGGCCCTTTGCATATTTTAACAATGGCCTAGAAAACGTTATATTGCTCTACTCTCTACCTTACATTTCGCTATTAAAATTATTTCACTACATGACCATCAATCAGTTATACATTGTGCTTCACCAAACGCGCCGACTATCTTTTTTAAAGATATTTCTTGTTTTTATTGTGGCCTCATTCAGTTTTTTTAATTGATATTTCATCTGTGTATCTGATTGTAATCTAAATTGTTTTATATGTAAATGATTGCGTTCAAATTTAAATTTTAATATCCAAATATTGCATTAGATAAATGAAAAAAAACAAACCTTCGGGTGGTGGCAGGTGATGGGTTTGTGGGATGGTTTGTGTGTGTGTGTGGCGGGGGGGAGGGGGGGGGGAGGGGGAGGGGGGAGTGGGGATGGGTGAAACATATTGATGAATTGATAAAACAAAACAATACAGAGATATTATAAAAAACAAAAAAACATTCGGGTGGTTTTGATGATGGGGTGGGCGTATGTTTGGGGGATGGGTGAGTGGGGATTGGGGCGGTGGCGAATTATTGATATAGACGTAGTTTTGATAAAACAAACAGACATATATAAAAAGAAAAAAACCTTGGGTGGTGGTGATGATGGGGTGGGGTTATGGTTGGGGGTGGGGTATGGGTGGGCGGGTGGGGGCGAAACAAATTGATAAATTGACAATCAAAACAACATAGAGATATGTAAAACAAATCGGGTTTCAAGGGGTGTGGGGTGTGGTGGAATGGGTGATAAAATTCGGTTGGACAATGGAAAGAAATCGGGTTACAAGTGGAGGGGTGGGGATGGAGGGAGGAGGGTGGGGTGGAGCGCAACATAGATATATATGTAAGAATTGACCAAAACAAAACAGAAATATGAAAAAACAAACAAAAAACAAACAAACAAAAAATATCAGGTTTTGGGAGTGGGGAGGAGGGAGCTCATGCCCCAATATGGGTGAAGTATGAATAAGATGAATAATGAATTTGGGTGACATAAGAAAAACATTTTAAGATATATAGATACATGTATATACAAAATCTTACACGGAAACCTTGATCTTCCTTTATTGTACATTTTATAGGCCATCACAAGTTGGGTTCTATGGGAGCCAAGAATTTGTACAAGACAAAATTACTTAGGCAACCCTTCACAGCTTACTGTAAGGAAACCAATTCCCAAAATTAGCTAAGAGATATAGACCTGTAAACACAGGTTACATGCACAATTTAACGTGAAATGAGACTCATTTTAAGATCAGAATTTGGGTTCCATGGGAGTCCAGGGATAAAAGGAACCAAAATTACTTAAGCAGCTTTAAGATAATGCTATAAGGAATCCCATGGCCGAACTTGGTTGGGCTAGGATAAGAAGTGTAAGCTATATAGACCTGTACAGACAGCTTACAGGCAAAATTTGATGTGAAATGGGACACATGTTAAGCACTTTCATAATTTTGGGTTCCATGGGAGCCCAGAGCCCATGGGTTACAGGAAGCAAAATTACTTATGCGGCCCTTAAGATAACGCTATAATGAAGCCCATGTCCAAATTTGGCTGTGCTATGATAAGAAATGTAAGAGACATAGACTTGTAAACCCAGCTTACACGCTTGATGTGGGACGCCGACGATAGTGATTACATAAGCTCTCTCATTTTTAGAAAAGTCGAGATAATAAAGGAAAAATGAAAAGTATGGCAAGCCGTTTACACATTTATTCATGGTTTATTGATATCGCTAATTGAAGACTTGTTCTGTATGGGGTAACTTTAAAGTAAAATCGTAATTTAAGACTTGTTCTATATGCGGTAATCATACAATCATGCCCATTTACAAATGTTCTACAGGTGTTTACCGAAAGGCGTCTTAAATACTCGGAAGTAAAGATATTCGAAAATGAGTAATGTTGGCAACTTTTTGCCGTTTATTGTAATATTGATTATCGCTTATAATATATACTATTTCTGTGACATATTACAGTTTCTGTGCGCTGTACACAGGCTAAACGAAATAAATTTAGAGAAGCAGATATTGATAGTTTTATATAGTTTATGATATTTTCTGAGCAATATCGTGATTTGAACATTGTGTATACTTTATAAATTGCAGTGGGGTCAGGACCACCTTTAACCCCACGATAAGCTGAAGTTACTGTAGCTAAAAGATTTATCTTTGGTATCTGTCGACCATATATGGTCACCATATATTGTAAAGTAACAACAGATAACGAAGTTGTCCATTTAAGCTATAGTAACTACAGTTAATCTATGGACCCACTAGTGCATACACACATAAATGTAATTGTTCGTATCTTTTGAATGTAAACGTGATAATGCATGAATTGAATTGAATTGGATTTTATAGTCGCACCAACAGCTAAGGTCATATGGCAACTTTCCAGCTTCAATTGGTGGAGGAAGACCCCAGGTGCCCCTCCGGGCAATTTTTGTGCACGGGCGGTCACCCGGGTGGAACCACCGACGTTCCGCAAGCCAGCTGGATAGCTTCCTCACATACAGATTCCTGGTTCCATGGCGACTCGAACCCATGTAGCGGTGAGGAGCAAGTGATTTCACGTCAGAGACTCTAACCACTCGGCCACGGATTAAGGGTTACCAAATCATAATTAATTGCAAGCATATTCAATCACGGGTATTTGATGGTATTTTATGAACCCGTAAATAAAACTATACTTTTAATCAGCACGTATACATTAGTCTGTGACCTGAACGCCTAATTGTTCGTAAGTTTGCGGGTTAGTATCTTGAAGAAATTGGTATTTTGTGGAGTGTTTCGTTTCAGATACTGGCATTTGTTTTGGATAGGCAGAAATGTTTGTATATTTGGGGTGGGAGCAATTACCTATGCGTGAGCCTATGTGCATCAAAGCATCCCGAGTACCCCCTTGAATACTGACCAGCTGGAGTCCTCTGGAAATACTGAGGACTGTCATGATCTTGTATGGTATTTGCTCTGTCAGCGGTTATATAAAATTATCTAACACTGCAGTTACTGGCTGTAAGCTCTGCAAATTAAAGCACTTGCAACTAAAATATAGAAGAAAAAAAAATAATGTAGACTATTGATTCATGGGGATCAAACATTTTACCACATACCACCATTTACTCATTTCTAGTTTAGCAGAAGTCAGTACTGCCTAATTAATTGCGATACCAGTGGATACATTTGAGTAAACAAGAGAAATACCATGGCCTATGTACTAAATAATGCTTGCTTAGAACTTAACATATTTTTCTTCATAGTTATCATGGACTAAACTCTATTTGCTATGTGTGAAGTTAGTTCTTGATTCGTAGTTCATAAGCAGTTTCTACTTTCTAATTATTTTTTAAACAGGCGGTAAATGCGAGTATACACACAGGAGAGAAGCCTTTTAAGGAAGTTCTTACAAGGAATTACAAGTAATAGAGGACAAGCATCTTTCATCTAATTTGACACAGTTATGTTCCACTTTTATCACATAACGCGTTGAAAAAAATAATGAAAAAGCTATATACGGCATATAACGCGTTGTGCGACAAATATTCACATAACGCGTTGACATGGCCCGCGTGATAACTTCGGCACAATAACACCCACACTTTAGAAGCTCCATAGGTAAATTGCCCTTGGTGAGTAAAACAATGATCGTATTATGTTTTTTAGGTCAGTAGGTAAAATGCGAAGGTCGCCATGCATTAATATGGAGATATACATTCGGGGCGATAACTTCAAAACAATATATACACTCACAGTCATGAAACTTCATAAGTACACTGCCCTTGGTGAGAGACTGACTGTCTTTTATGTCAATAAGTCAAAGAACAAGGTCGACATGACCTTATATGGAAATATGCATTTTGCGCGATAACTTCGAAAGTATAACACCAACATTGCTCAAATCACGACCCCCTTAGTGACATTATGAGAATATCTATCACGGCAGTTACATCAAATATGCAAAAGATCATGGGTGTAAGATGTATTTGGAAATTTCTATCCCGCGGTGCAACTGTTTTGACCGGAACCAAGGCTTGCAAAAGTTCCGATCAAAACAGATATACCTAGGGTTGGATAACTCCTATATTCATCAGATAAACACGACTGGTTGTTTTCGTTAATGAAAACACAACAAGAAATATGTCGTATGTAACTGACCTTTACATATTCCTTGTAATGATTAGAATAAATAGATCAATCGATTTTTTATATAGCACTGGGGTGTATGATTATAAGAATATTTCATGGGTATCTGGTGCAGATAGGGAAATTCCAACAAGAGGTCTAATTGTTTTTATCGGAACCGAGAGTTAGAATTTCCCTATCTTCACTGGATATCCATGATTGATTATTTGTCTTGCATACCACTTATATTCTGTGCCAACTAATAACGTTTTGCATGTTTATTTACACAATGACGTCATGCTTATTTCATTGTTGATAGCAGCGCGTGACTTTGATCTGTAAGATCAGGCTTTCCGTCACACCATTCGCAAGATCTCGTACACTGCTTCGCAGCATTACTCGAAAATCGTAAACGCTCGGCCAATCCCGTCATTCTTCGGGATCCCGCCTCATGTGTATATGTTCAAAATCTTGAAATTGTGTTAGCCGGAAGGCAACGGCACAGGAAATAGTGCATTGTTGCTATGTATACAATATGGCCGATGAACACACGTGTTGATGTATAAGTTGCGTTGAATGTTTGTTTTTTACAAGGCAGATGAACGTTTTATCACTGCTTTCATGTAAATAAACTATCGTCTGAATGACATTGCAAAATTTGGATGTTAACTTCAATTTTGTTTTGCGGGAATCTAAGGCGTGATGACGCAGCCAAGATTTACATTCGAGTAATGCTGCGAAGCATCATCCAAATTTGGCAATGCCATTCAGCCGATTCAATAGTTTATTTACATGGTGCATACTCATTTGAATCAGAAATTGATAAGAAAAAAACTCGTTTTGCTTGGTCAGTTATGTCGGCTGAAAATTCATTCTCGAATTAAAAACTTATTTTAATTAGACTATGCTCCAATTTTAATCAGACGGAAAATATGCAGAAATTGTATATTGTACCAGTACTGGTGAAATATGGTGTATTTGACATATTACACAATTATATTGAAAATGGTGTATTCCCATCAAAATATGTTTGGAAGCGAGAAATAAATCGGCGAGTTAAAGAGCGCGAATAATATTTATGGTATAAACGGACAAACGATCCAGATCTGTTTGAGTTTCACAGTGTCAAGACAGTGTTCAACGAGAGTCTAATATGGAGAATGTGTCATAATAACACAAAACTGATGTGTAGAGCCTTGGTTCCGATAAAAACACTTATACCTCAGGTTGGAATTCCCTATCTTCACTAGATACCAGATTCTTATAATCTTTAAGGGTAAAGATAAAAGTCACGCGCGCACCAACCTCCGGTATGCAGGTAAACATGCAAAAGCGTTAGTAGATGGCGATGTCAACGCACAACATGTCTCTGATATGCAAGAAAAAGAATCTATCATGGGTATTTGGTTCATATAGGGAATTCCAACCCTCGGTATAAGCAGAGCCTCGGTTCCAATAAAAACACTTATACCTTCACCGGATACCCATGAAAGATTCTTATATTATGTATGATCTGAAGGTAGCAGTTGGTTCTCCTGTTTGGCATTTTATAACTAACTTGGATTCATATGCGAGACTTGGTGTTATTGGAGAGCACTGTAATAACAACACATACAAATATTTTTTTTAAACTTTAATAGATTTGGCAAATATTGGGCGTGGCATGGATTGAATGTTTAACAATTGGGCTGCCGGTAAGCACACAAGACCATTATGGCAAGCCCTTACAGCAGAAAGCATAAAGCAATAAAGCAAATTGAATATTACAATATTAAGGACATAAATACATGTGCACCAAATTAAATGTTCATTATGAAAGCAACTTTTCTGATAAGCATTTAAGCAAGAGTTGAAAGCACGGTTGATATTCAAGCATAATCACAAGTGCACCGAATTCAATCAATTTAAAATGTTTTTTAGCAATTCGTACGGACAGCAAATTTGTATATAATTTATGTTTAGATTACAATTCAGTCTCTGGGTATACATACAGGAGCTGAATAAAGTTAAACTGAAACGTATATGTCCTTCCTTTCACACCTTCGCTGCCCGCCGATAATTAAACACTACAACATTTAACACATCAACTAGTTATAGTCCAAAAGTTCCAGCAAGTATATAAGTGCACGTAATGTCCATGCCACGCCAGTAATTGTTGACTAGGTAAGTGGATCCAGATGAAGACATCAACTGAAATATATAATTCAGAGAAAGCAACATGATCTTGCAACATAAAACACTGCAACATGATCTTGCAACATAAAACACTGTAACGATATTAATTGCAACATAAAAAAGTATCTTTTGAATAGAAGTCTTGACAAATAGCGAAAAGTCTAAATGAACTTGTAGGCTTCATAACCGCTGCTCCCAACTAAATTCCCTAATGTTTATTTCGCTCTTCGGGGCATTTCATTTTATAAGATACTGGGACCATACGCCGTACGACATGGGGAATACATTAAAGAAGGCTTACTCCATGTCCACCGCCATATGCATGCCATCTTCGGGATGGTTAAAATTGTGTGCGGTTGATTTTATGAATAATAAGTTCTGCTCAACCCGGGGCTAGAGGACGTGAGCGGTAGCTAGCATATCTCACTCCCACTCATGAACAGTCTCAACCAAACCGAGACTGCAATATTTCGTATGTGTCATGCTCGGCCGTTTCCAAAGGCCCATTATCTTACTCTTTTTGTCAATGTGATGACACTAGTGTCGATTTAAATCAATGATCCTGTGGGTCGGGAGGGAGGGAAATTAAGTTTTCAACTGTAAGCTCAAAAAACATCATACCTCTCTGTTAAAATCTTGACAGCCGGTGTGCATGTAGAAAAATGCACCGTGAAATTTACTCAATCTCAATAATTACCTACAGCTGGTGTTCCTCCAATAACCATTGACTATAACAGATATTATAGTCAGTATTATTGGAGAGCACTGTAATAACAACACATAAAAATATTTTTTTTAAACTTTAATAGATTTGGCAAATATTGGGCGTGGCATGGATTGAATGTTTAACAATTGGGCTGCCGGTAAGCACAAAAGACCATTATGGCAAGCCCTTACAGCAGAAAGCATAAAGCAATAAAGCAAATTGAATATTACAATATTAAGGACATAACTACATGTGCACCAAATTAAATGTTCATTATGAAAGCAACTTTTCTGACAAGCATTTAAGCAAGTGTTGAAAGCACGGTTGATATTCAAGCATAATTACAAGTGCACCGAATTCAATCAATTTAAAATGTTTTTTAGCAATTCGTACGGACAGCAAATTTGTATATAATTTATGTTTAGATTACAATTCAGTCTCTGGGTATACAGGAGCTGAATAAAGTTAAACTGAAACGTATATGTCCTTCCTTTCACACCTTCGCTGCCCGCCATATGGATGGGTGCCCGAACACTCCAAGTCCTAGAGTGTTCAGGCTCCCATCCACCGCCAAAAATAGGGGAAACATTTTTTGGCAGCAGCGAAGAGTGACCACCAAAAGCAAAGTATCTTAATGCCACGCCCAAAACAAAACCGGTCCAAAAAGGAATATATTTTCCTTATCACTGCCTACTTTTAGTGAAAAATTCGGCGGACACGCGTATCATGGAGTGTCCAGGCTCCCATCCATCGCCAAAAACGGAGGAAACAATTTTTTGGCAGCACCGAAGAGTGCGTATCAAAAGCAAAATATCCGAATGCCATGCCCAAAACAGAAACGGTGCCAAAAAAAATATATATTGCCTTATCGCTGCCCACTTTTAATGAAACATTCAAATCCAGCCGGAAACAGGTTAAGAAACAAGTTGTTCCCCATTTTTGATAAATGAACACCATTAGGTTCAAGACAGGTATCATCAGCCTGAATGTATTCTTGTAGCAGAAAATGGCCCACAATAACTATTATCGCCATAACAGCTTAACTGTTTAGTCACTTTCTGGCCCTTTCTTTTGCAAAATGGTAGTTAGGCTAACGCCATGAAAGCCTAGAAAGTATAGGAGACCAAATAACGACCACATTATATAAATTGACTCCAAAAACTCGGTCAGAAGCCTAACATGCTTTCTAAGAACCTTTAATGGGTATTTCTCTAAACCAGTTCCCAAGGATCACATGAGTTGATGCATCAGACATTGACAATATAAATAAATGTCAGAACAATATGCAGTATGTAAAGGCTTGAGGAAGATTGTAACCTTTAATGTGTGGCGTCAAACCCAAATTGATTGTTAAACGTTTCGAAGCTGTCATAAATTAGCAGCAGAAATAAAAAATAATATAAGTGTAAAGTGTACATGTTACTCTATTTCAGACCGTGAACATTGAATGATTTCTGATGAAGCATGTATCCTTTCCTCCTGTTTCGTGTGCCACTGTTATTTCATTTCAGTCAGCAAACAACTGATATACATTTGTCTGTATATAATATGCACATTTACCCAATTGTAATAACTTTTGCAACCTTGATAATCCAGTTTATGTCTATTCTGAACAGGTCTTTAACTGCATTTTGACCTTAAACCTACGATCGGTTCTTAGACTTGTGTATCAATCATAAAGGCTAAACCATGTAACACTCCGACAGCAATACACGAAGAACATGTATCCTTTTCAAGTAAACTAGCCCGCATTAAAAAAGTTAGCCACACAACTGTGTAAACTCCCTCTTTAACTAATACATAAAGATGTCATGTGATGCTGACTATTGGAACGACATTTATCTCATTTATCACCTTCTTGTATGACAACCTAAAACTTGGAGGAAATGTGTTATTAAAATACAATTTGCAACCTGCCCAGGTTCTATTGTGCAATATACCTTTTGGAGTTTATATAACTTTGACTATGACTATTGACTATAAACCCCAGAGCTACACAAACACACACACACACACACTCTGTAGTGTGGAACCCTGCAGAGAAGTTGTTATTTTGAATCGACACAGCACAGAAGGGTTTTATAAGTTGGTGACCATGCACTAACTGGTTTAAAGGGCTGTGTATTGACTAGGCCGAAAAGAAACAGATAACTGAACTTCAATGAACCCCTTGCAAAAATACCTGGTGCAGTATAAATAAAACATCAACCTGGTGCAGGATAATGAAACCTCATCGATCTAAAAGGATTGGCCCAACAATAAACCAATGATCAAATGGAATACCCTTAAATTGAGGCATTATGATAAGTATGTAACTTTTGTCCATGTTTTGAATATGGACACCACTGATAAAGCACTGTCGATGCATTAAATATGAATGTATTAAACAAATGTAGGGAGATATTCTCAAACTCTACACGACATAGTTTCGAAAATCACAAAGCTGCTATATAGCGAAAGTTTTTCTTGTATAACAAGTAAAAAGTGGAACTTTACATACAATACCAACACTGGAGGACTCTATGACCTGTTCCACACATTGCATCCGATACCGACTTAGCTTTTGACTGGTGTTAAGACAACTTGATGGTTACACAAAATACCAACACTGGAGGACTCTATGGTTACACAAACTGAAATATAGGGCAAAACGTTCGAGAGAATGAAACAAAATAAATCTTGAAAGAAGTAATAGAGATCCAATCATAATTAAGCATCAGCAGCAACAGCATTCGTATATACAAATCTGTAATGAAGACATCATTGTACGCAAACTGAATAATTGTAAAGCTGATCGCTAGACGAAAAGCATTGGATGTTTTATAAACAGTCAATTTAGAAGAAAGGAGGCATGAATTGATTTTAAACTGTTAAACAGTATTAATTCAAATGAAAAATAATGCCAAAACCAAGACAATGCTTCCGCACTATCATAGACGCACGCCCCGACAGTATGGCGTTACCTACCGCTCTGGGTCATGAATATGCATTGCCTCCATTGTCAGAACAACAACTTTTATTAGCAACAACAGTCAACGGCAGCAAGTTAAAATTAGCTGATATCAACAAACTGTTGAGATATACTTATCCGCAGTAAGAAAACATATTGCCTAAACACTCCAAATACATGGTTAGCATCATAAAACACGATTACACCAACAGCCTTGGAGTCAAATAATAGCAGCAGGAGCTGAAAACATAGTGCACAACAACGATAATGATAACAGCAGGCTAACATTATGGCGTAATAGACATTTCTCCATAAAGTAGATTGTTTCCAACAGAATATTCCTCTATAAATGGTTTTCATAATAGTTATTAAATAATATTTGCAGTAGCTATGGACATCATCCGCAGAATGACAACAATTATATTTAGCTCTGCCTTGAGTCGAATAATAATATTTTTCTAATGTGACTCACTGTTATTTACAGTTTTAATTGCCTCTCGAATGACTCAATAATTATTATTATTTTCATTGTTTTTGCAAATTGAATCAATTTGATTTGAAAATGTAGTCTAACTACTGTCATTACAAACAGGATATTGTTTTTATTTTGATACCATTTTCAATTTCCTAGTGTGAACTGTTTGCAGTAACAAACAATCTACCGCCACCATATCTACAATGAACTTGCAATTTGCATACGCCTGGTGGAAAAAAGATATGATAATTCTTTTTTTTTTTTTTTTTTTTTTTTTTTGGTGATTTTTGCATTATCTACGACAACATCATTATAAAGCGTATACAAATGAGTCCTGTTTCCCGGAGGCTGTGATCTATTCCTCTATCTGACGAACGTCTTGTGTACGGCCTTTTCTGCAACCAATCGAGTCACTCAACGATATGTGACGTCACTGAACAGCTGAACGTACACCCTTTGGATCGGCTGGTAGGCAACCACTGACTTTTCCAGGTGGGATCATCAACCACGTTACCGGCAGAGAACTAACCATCGAACTGTTCGGCTCGCTTTCCACGACTCATTATCCAGTGTGATTATGAAAACAAAAAAGAGGCGTACAATGTATAAACCTAGCACAAATGAGTACAGATGGAGGACAAATGAAAATAAAATCCTAAATAGTAATACCAACTTATTGTAATTACTGATTGTGCAGACTTCATGTAGATCTAGTCTGTTTATTTTTATTTTATTGATTTTTTTTTTTTTTTTTTTTTAATTTTATTTTTATATTATTAGCATTATTATATATATATTATTATTATTATATTTATTTAATTATTATTATTACCCCACTATTATTATTATTCCCAACACCCAAAAACTCCCTCAGTCGAAACGCACCGAGACCCATAAAGATGCTGTAGCATTTAGATATGATATACACTTTAGATTCCTTTAGCCAGCCAGTATATTTCCATTGACTGATATATAACCCCCAGAGGGCAAGGCACACTGCCTGTAGTATTTTGGAAGAGATTGAAATCAGTTCGCATACGATCATCACTAAATAAAGATTCACTATTACAGACGTCTTGTTCTTTTAACACACCCATCAAGCGTTGCACTTGCAACAGTCCTAAACATATTCAGTTAAAAAGTAGTCTAGCGAGACGCAACACAACCACATTGTTCTAATTTAGCATATATATAGAAACAGCTGATTGACCCACTTAGCGCGAACATAGATGACACCGATCAGGTTATTTAGTAACAGCGTGGGAATTAACAGCGTGGGGAACTATGACGCACTCCACATTTCGGCAATATTAATTAAATGATTTATGAGAACGTTTATTTAAAATAAATATCAATGAGAAAGGGAATCTCACAGGATATAAACAAAGGAAGAGACGAAATAAAGCTTATGTTAATAAAATTGAAAGAAAAAGTTGGTCTGACGAGAATCGGAAATGGCCGTCAAACAAAGGAAAATAGAAAACGTTATTTGCATCCTGCCACAACGTGAACATCTGTATGAATAAATTGAAACGAATACGACCTAATCGAAGCTAAAATCACGAGCAACAGGATTATTACAAAATCATCGATCCTGCAGCTTAATTTCAAGGAAATTAAGTTTTTAACTGTAAGCTCAAAAAACATCATACCTCTCTTTTAAAATCTTGACAGCCGGTGTGCATGTAGAAAAATGCACCGTGAAATTTACTCAATCTCAATAATTACCTACAGCTGGTGTTCCTCCAATAACCATTGACTATAACAGATATTATAGTCAGTATTATGTCAGGCGCACCATGTGATGAATTAGAACGTTTGCTCAAAGATGACTATACAAACTTTTTAGAAATGTCTATAATATATGTTACTCTACTGTGGTCACAGCACAATGCGACATAATCGAAATTACTGCGTGTTAAAATAAAACTGTGTTGGGGCAAGGTAAATGCCAGAAATAAACGTACTTAAATGAGTTTGATTAATATTGTAATTTTGTTTCGACAAGATAATTGTGTATGGGTTCTCGTTAATTTTATATTGTTGTCACAATACCTTGCAATGTTATTTGATATTACTACATGTTTAAAATAGTGCTTGATTTGCGTATTAATATATAATATAAAGCGTGTTTTGTTTCGTCGCAATATGTTTAGTTTAAATCTTCTAATTATCTAGATTAATACATACTATTGTATTAATGAATTATATTGTAAGTGTGTGGTGGTAATGTAGCAGGAGGCAGATCTATGCATACTTAAATGGGTTTGAATAATCTTGTAATTTCGCTTCGGTAAAGTTTTTCTAATGACCACCAATTGTTGAAGTATGCTCTTTGCCATTTATCATTGATGTATATGTATCACTACGTTAATCTATTATCATTTACTTGAGACTCTATATTAGTTTGAAAGAACTATAAAATCAGGTAACTTTTTAAATGTACTTGTATATATGTTCTTGTTCATTTTATATACATCGTTATTATGTGTAAGTGTAACTTTGTAGTGTTTGTAATTATATATGTGAATCTTCAATATGGAGGAAATAAAGTTATATACTATTTAAAATAATTTGATGTAAACTTTGCAGCTAATTTTGCGTCACCACTTTAATTGTAAATTAGTTATGAACTTTCTAAGTTTTTTGTAAATGCTTCCTACATGTCTATAGAGCCTAATAAACTAGTTATACTGTAAGTTATACTAATTAGTAATATTGTATGCAAATTAGCAGATAATGAGATACACGCGGCGCTAGACATTTTATTGACCACTTGCTGTGTTATACCGTAAAGTAATAAGGTGGTATGCAGTGCTACATTAAAGACACATCACATTTGTAAAATCAAGAAATGATGTATCCGCGGGAGATATCAACGCATCACTGACTGACATCAATGACTGACATATCGGGAAGGTCAATGGTAGTTGTGACGTCACACGCCACGTGCGCTCGAAAACTACCGAATGGGAACGAAAATGTACGAAGTAAAATAAGTCATCAAAAGCACGTTTTTTAACAATTTTATATATTTGTACAGTTGGAATCGTTCGGAAACCTTTTTTGATTTTTTTTACAAAAGTAATATGTCAAGTATATGCCAACTTGGCCTGGGATCTTTAACAGTAGTTATCTCTCAGCAGGATGTAGCTCTGAAGTAATGCATAACTAACATAAAAATTGACCAGAGGTCGGCATCCCAGTAACATGTTAACACATCTGTGAAAAAGATCATACTTCTCTTAAGCTATAATTTGAAAAGTATGTATACAAGTGTTGTTGTAATACTTTATTCATTGCCCTTTAACACTGCTATACATCTATACATTACTGTTCTTTCTTTGCACTTGGATCATTCGATGTGTGGTTCATAGGAATTTTATTAAAAGCTGAGTAGATAACAGTTTAGACCCTGATCTAGATATACAAGTACACTGGTTGCAAAAATCGTTGTATTGTAGGCTAGGTTTAAATATAACAATGAACGGGACTGTAATTGCATTTAATATATATTTTAAGTGTAGCTATTACATACTGAGTTGATTACAATGAAGTTGCTGGACACGATTAATCCTTGGCGCGCCGTATTCCAATTAAAAGGCAAGAAAAATCAACAACATGAATATCGTGTGTGCTGCTGTATTATTAACAGCGTTGTAGAAAGCCTCTGAGTGTTAATTACCGTTATCTAATTATGTAGTAAAGCCCCTAATTCATTTTGCCACACAGTAAGGTTTCAAACGGATAAATACCCCATAACTTGGAAATGTGTAAGTTATGGTGCACATACATAATATGTGCAAAGTATCGTAAAACAACGCGTGAGTTTATATATGTATATAATCATGATTATGATTTCATGCGAGTTAATTATGCTAATGTTTTGAAATATGTACATATTGTGTTAATCTTGTTTGTTGTTGTGCTTAGCTGAACTATGCTAAAATCAATAACAGTATGTTTTCTGTTCTTAATTTCTATTGTTACTTGAGTTGATTACCAACTTAAATTCTACTGTAATTGTGTATGCCAATGATTGATAACTGTAGTCCTGATTTTGGCTTATAGAATTCTAGTTATTAGATGGTGAATTATGAAAGTGTCATACCATATAACGTCTCTTGTACCCAGTACTATAAACAATTACATAGTATAACAAACGACACTCTAGTAACACTGATACAGAACAGAACCTATATCTGTTTTCTAGACGATATAGTATATTAGTCTAATTAAAAGCAGGGTCCCAATGATCAGTACATGACAAATGCTTATTAATAAATGCAGACAATGCTCAAGTTTTTGCGTCTGTGAGATCAAGATCACCTGGTAACAGTGTATAGTTCAATATGTTCCCTTTAACATGTATAATAATGTGTACCTAAGACCAATGATCAGTACATGACAAATGCTTATTAATAAATGCAGACAATTCTCAAGTTTTTGCGTCTGTGAGATCAAGATCACCTGGTAACAGTGTATAGTTCAATATGTTCCCTTTAACATGTATAATAATGCGTACCTTAGACCAAATAAAAACTAATTTGTATTCATTCAGTATTTTTTAATTCTTCACGTTACCTTAAGACTACAGGTATGTGACTTGAACAAACTAACCCATTATTAAAATTCGTCTACATATAACGCATGCGTTATACTTTTCTTGTTTAAAATTGCGATGTCTCGTTAGTTGTTCTAAATAAAATATTTGTATTTGTTATTCATTAATTAATATTTATTATTATTTGTCAAGTTCAAAACGAATTGTTTTCGCATATTACTATATGCTGATTATATTGCAATAATATATATCAACGTCGTTTATGGCAGAACAATGAAGAAGACGTTAACAGTTGAAAACTCTCATATTATTTGAATAAATGCAAGCAGTTTTAAATTCAAAATTAAATCGAGGTGTTATTGTAGTGAATGAGATATATACTTCAAGGTTGCTGTGTGTCCTTTTTTTTGTTAAATACACAAGTTTTAAATTACAGTTTCACATACAGAGTTTAATTATCATGAGTTTTTCAATACGGGATTTCTATCCCTCGTGAAAATACGTCCGCATAAACAAACGAGTGCAAACGTTTATTCGGACGTATTTTCACGAGGGATAGAAATTCCCGTATTTAAAAACTCAAGGTAATTAAACTATATATTACATTCCAACTTAACTATGTAATCTTTAAAATGTGTAGGCTACTGTCTTTTTCCTTTTTCTTTCTTTCTGTGAAAACGCGCATTGATATGCGCTTGATGGGCGTGTTTTGACATCACGTGATAAGCACGACTCAGCATTTTTATTCATTTTTGCTCGCCGACAGAAAAGTCAAAACTGAAATAAAATGGATTTCTTGATCATGTTATTCGACGTTCTTGTGAAACTTCAGGATACATTTTCATTCACTAAATGAAAATGTAAAATTCATGGCTTGATTATCACTGAAAGGTAAGTTGAAACATTTTTTGCAGGTTTCTTTAACAGGCCATGCCGTGTGGCGTGTCATTGAGTTTGCATATGCAGCCATAATTTATAAGGCCATTATTTAAAGGGCGACGGAAACGAATTTCAACAAAAAACAGTTATTTTATTGTGTCCCAAATACATTTATGTAGGAATATTTTAACGTTTTTATTATGAAATTAACTAATAACCATCAAAACAGTTCAATTAATAACGATTTTAACAACGTGTACTGTTCTCGGTCAACCTTGTGTGTTTACACATAGTATGACGTCATTTCAGATGTTCACTCGCGTATAAGTGTCAATATCTATAACGAACGTTGTATTGTTAGTCGGAATCTGAGTCGAGAACTCTGTGAATTCTTCTTAGTTTCTTCGGCTTGGGTGATCCGTCATTCACGTTAGGATAGAAATTGAATGTACCTCCATGAATTGTTGTACCGTGAAATACCGATGAAAATGTAGATGTTGCCTTCTGTTGGTGGTATGACAATTGACTGCACTGTGATTGGGCATGAATTTGTTCATCAGTGACAGTGGAAGTAGAAGCTGATGGAAGCTGTTGAAATGGGACAAGATTAGCTCGTTTGGTGTCCATAAATGCTGTAGCCACTTGCTTTTGTTGTTTTTGGTTCATTTGGAATAATTGTTTACACTTTGCAAATTGTTGTGTCCACTTATTTGGACAGTGGCAGTAGGGGCCAGACCTATATCATTACACGTCTGAACTAGATGTTTCCTAATACTGTGATTGGTCAGTTTTCTTTGATCATTGATTGTCGGGCAGTTTTCCTTCATTGTTTTGACCAATTTGTATATGAGATTTTTGCCCATTGTTACATTTTTGAACCAACACTGGTCTGAACCTGGTCTTCTTAAGGCATTTACGTTTAGAAAAAAATGGGTATTCAGTGTCTATTATATCCGTTGGTCTGTGATCCCTGTATATTTTGTAAGAAGCAACGGGACAGCGACTGGTTTCCGAATTTACCCAAGCTTTTTGGCTTAAACTTTCTAACATTTCTCGAATCGGTACCAACACGTGTTTTGTCTGGCGCTCCTGAATATGCACAAATAATCGTCACCGTCTTCGTCTGTTAATAATTCGGTATCTCCCCATTTTAGGTTACGCTGCACGGTTCCTCCCCGCATGCCAAGGACAAGACAGATTGTCACATGCAGCAGATTGACCAGTTGTTGGGGAGAGTCGTGACCTAGCTGACCGCATTCAAACAAATTGTCTATGTCCTCATCTGTCAACTCGTCACTCTCGTTAGGATTGTTTCCAAGGTCACACGATTTCAGGTACGTCATTTTAGCTTTTAGCGCATTGTTACTACGAGGAAAGATAGGATTCTTGTTAACTTGGTGAGGCATATATTTCATTTTCAAGTACCTGTCAAGACTCGACATAAATCCGCGTATCGTGGAGGGCTCATACTCGGATCCATCCTTTTATTTACATTTACCAGAAAGTTTCCAAAGTTGAGATCTAACTCTGCTGTTGATAGTACTTCAATAGTCCTCTGTTCATTTTGTGAATGCAAGAACGACGAAAACTGTGCCATGTCATGCTCTGTTTTTTTGATTGTGTTGGCATTTGCCTGGCCATTTGCCTGGCCAGAAATAAAATCCATCACATTATTTGTATTTACAGGCGCAAACCTCACTGATGATTGTGACTGGACAGGCTGGTGTGTGTTTGGCAGCTTCTCATACTCAGACTTGTGTAAAAAGTCTTCAATGGCTTGCTGAGAGATAAAATCTAGTAATTCTGCCATCTTTTGACAATGATAAACTTTGAAGCAGATGGCTTTTGTGGATTAGGGATATTTCTGATTTTATTCTGTGTAGTTATATAAAACTCATTTACTTTTAAAAAATATAAATATATGAAATAATTCAATGTTTTTATTGTTTTTATTCATTTATTTGAACTATGTTTGTTTCTTTCCATCATTCACTTCTCAGTTGAACAATTGGTCTATCTGTATTCTAAATTTAGATTTATAGGTAAAACAAAGTAGTTCCGGCTAGGAAGCTATATTTCCCTAGGGAGATACATCTCAGTACAGTTCTAGGTATTACAAGATTTCTGATACCTGGAAATTTCTATAAAACTGTAGTAAGAATGTAATATATGGATATCACGCATTGTTTATGATAGTCACTTCTGCCTAATAAAGAAACCTTAATAAAAGTGTTACGTTATAAGTTGAACAACTCTTGTATTACAGTAGTTTAATTAAAAAATATTTGTTTTAAGTATAGGTTTGGATTCACATTCTGTTCAAGATATGATAAATATAAAAGGCTAGTTTTCTTATTTTAACTGATTTGGTAGTTTGGAGTGTACGTTTGTTTTGAAATTTTTAAAAATATGTGGTTTGTTTATCAAGACTACAGTTTTTCAAATATAACATGCTGGCTGCTCAATGATGTGGTCACATGGTATATTGCAACACTATTGGATTATCAGCTGGATATCACTATCTGCACTAATCGAGATGCATACAGTATGCTTGATTATACTTATTGGGATTTAAGAAGAAAGACAGACCACTGCGTTTGAATTATATATATCTTTCTATTTAAAACTCGAAAACGCAGATTGCTGGAAGTGTTTTAAGACCATTAAATATATTTTTAAATTGTGGGGCATTTTTTCTGCCCCACAATTTTTTCACACCCCATAGTAAAGGTCTTAAAACGAAAAATACAACATATCTTGGTACTTTCTTAGTATATACTGCACACTTTATTCCGCGTACGAGTATTATTGCAGAGAAATCCAAACCGTTTTATAAAGAAAAAAGGGTTGCAGCTAGTTAGAGAAAGAACAGAACTGTGTTGGTGTAGACATTTTTAATCACATTACACTTTGTAACATGAAATTCATACATAATTGGTTCAATTTTTAATATTTTAGCCATTTCAGTATCGTATTTAATGTAAAGATATTGCAAAGTTTTACATCTTAAGTTTGCTCACCTGTTTTACACAAATGTGTATTCTATCAATAATGAAACTTTGCGGGGATAACATTTGCTGTGTTATGTGTTGTTTTAGACTTATTCCGAAAGGAAATGTCCAATGTAGTCATGTACCATTCATAAATACGAAATATTGTAGTCTCTGTTTGATTGAGACTGTTCATGAACGGTAGTGCAATATGCTTGCTACCGTTAGCCCCCTAGCCCCGGGTTGAGATAGATAGATAGATATTTTTATTCAAACATAAGGCATTACGCCCAACAGTTCACATGCAAATAGTACATACATATAAACATGTATATGAAATACACACAATATTTTCCAGTTAATGACAATTTGTATAATTTCATAGGTGAGTTTCAAGATCATCTTTATATGTTACTAGTTAAAAAGTATTTGACAACTATTAAGTATGTAAGTGTTTAATATATATTTTTAAATTAATATTCCTAAGTACTGATCAGAACACATTTATATATGTGGACAAAAATGGAGAAAAGTGATATTTATTTATAAAACATGTCGTCTCTTCTTTTAAAACTTTTACAAATGAAAAAGGACAGTTTCTTTAATAAACTCTTGTTTTCTGTTGTCATAAGTTCAATAAATTTTGGTATGTTTGGCCGTTTCCAAAAATATTTGTTAACATATTCTTTTCTTATATCTTGATATAGTGAACACTCCAATACAAAGTGAAATTCGTCTTCTAGTATATTACATAGCTAGCATTTTCTTTCGGATCTTGGTGTTTTATTTGGTCTATGCCATCGACCAGTTTCTATTTCTAACCTGTGACTAGAGACTCTTAGTTTCGTAAAAAAAGCTCTAAATTTCTTTATATTTAGTACATCTAGATAATATAACTCAATATTCATAAAATCAGAAGTTCATAGTACAAAATTCTTACCATCCCGAAGATGGCATGCATATGGCGATGGACATGGTATTTTTAGTGATATACAAAGATTAATAAAAGACATCACAAACATGATAGAGTTCGCAGGGCGAAAAGGCCACTGGGGGCTTAAACCAGGTTCTAGGGTGCAGAAAACCTCACTTTTACCCGGCTTCTGCCAAGTTATTGGGTACTTACGTTGTGGCTTTCTATGCTTTTATATTATTTATATTTATATTCCTTTATATTATATATACATGATCACTGACGTGTATTACTTGTATTGTCACTTAATGGTGCCTTGCTTGTAAGAGAATATAATCTGGTGGGATATCTTTATTTACACTGTCCCGTTTATAAGGATGACAGTACAGAGCAACAAGAGAAACAAATTGTTAAGTGTACGACAAGACAAGATTTAAATCAAGTATTAAACGCTGCATTTAAGTAGACGTCGTCATAAGGTTCACGATCTTTCCGATCTTCGCACAATCAAGGAGGAAAGCATAGAGGCTAACTGTAAATGGGTCAACCACTAAACATGCAGCGCGTTACAAAATGATAGGTCATAATCTCTTTTATAAACGTTTTAACAAGTTTAATAAAGAGTGTATGAATGTGATTATGATCAAGGATCTTACAAAGTTTGTAAATCACATCAACATAGAAGTCAGGTTGTCGCAGAAGTCCTTGTCGCAGAAGAGTTCTTAAATTACTTTTATGTTTTAAAAGTAGATTAGGTTCACTGAAGATGAAGTTCTTATTCCTTCCACACGCTGTACCACAACATAATCATTCATACATTATAAACCATGGTAAAGTTTGTGGCCAAAGTGAGCTTAGGCAATGGTGGGCAGAGTAAACGGATCTTTGGAATAAACGGATCTTTGGAAACTACGTTTCCTGAATTTCAACCTGCTCAGATGCTGATCTACTCTCACAGGTTTACCTAAGTTACACAATGAATACAATGCTGTCTGTTTTCTATTTCCTTTGGTACTTTCTTAAGGATATAGAAATGCGTTTTGAATAAAATGGACACATTTCATGACCAAGTAAACAACTGAATTGCATTATCTCCTTTTCGGGATATCCGTTATTTTAAAAATAAATAAAAAAGAAGCATTTACTTTGGATTTAAACAAATAGCTTTGAGATTTTTTTGAGGAAAACATGCGTTAAATACATAGGGCTTGCCATGATGCGTGGCTTAAATCACCACAATAAAGTACTTTGAAGAAGTGCTATTGTATGGACATTTTCTATTTCTTGAACTGTATTTATGTATGGGGTTGAATGTCGCTTTCAACAGTCTACCACACCGGAATACGCCGTAGACTATGGTGTAGGATCGGGGTCAAAACTACTAATGTAGGTGCACCTGTAAAAAAGTGTAGGTGCACCTATAAAATATATAGGTGCACCTATAAAATATATAGGGGCACCTACAATTTTACAGGTGCACCTATAAATATGGGTGCACCTGCATTGTTAATGAACAGGGTCAAAAGTCTCGTCCAATCAAATTCCTTGTTACAGACTGATACATTGTAGTTACGGGGTTAAATTAAAAACTTCTTCAATATTGTATCACAACGATATTCAATTCTACAATTGCAAAATGACATAATAACAATCCTTAATAATTATTTTAAACTTGTTTTATATAATCTTATCATGCACATATAAACTACTTCTTAAAATGTAATTATTACTTAATTTCCATAAACGTAGCAATATACTACTACACCGGTGTACGATTCACCCTAAGGGACCGAAACGGACCGTAACGGAGATGAAACACCGGAACAGACCGGTGTCGCGTGGTAACACACGCCCTACTCATAGTCCACGCGTGTGAATTTAATTAGTTTAATAATATTTTATTGCAGATATGTTACAATTCAACATCACAATATTCATAGAAACATATGCAAATGGATTGAACTACAAGTTATTACAACATTAGTTACAGTTCTTTCAAATTATGAATTAATGTGGCGTTGGCGTGGTAATCACACGTTTTAATGAAAAAGTATCTATAACTTATGAAAACCGTTTTCTTGCTAAAGAAATTCACTCAATATCGGAAAAAAATTGCACATAACGAACAATTATAATTATATGCAAACCGTATTTCGACAGATGCTATAATAAATTTGAAATAAGCTTTTTAACGACTCACTGTCAATGGATTTTTTTGTTTACGACGGGCCTTGTATTTGTTTACACGTTCTGCTGAAATATTATCTATAATTTATAAAATTCTACAAAACATTTCCGCATGGTAGGGAATTAAGACATACATTTAAAACAGATAATGCAATGGTACATCGATGAATACTATATTAGATGAGAAATAACTAATTTTGTAAAGACATCATATTGGTATTTGTTTGCTTAAACAAGTGTGTTTGTGTACACTGATTCGTACTTAGCATTCATTTTAATTCTTTATTTATTTTTTAATTAAAAGTGTACATACCGATCGATCATAAATTCTAGTTTCCAACTATTCCTAAAGATCACACGCATTTCTTTTTGTTTCTTCGTATTAGACTATTTGTACTTATAAACAGTCTAATGTATTCATGAACACTTACAAGACACATCTAGAATGTTGAACTAATAAAAAAATGGTAAGTGGCCAAATGCATTGTATAAACCCCATATAAACCTAGCTAAACATCACTTGTATTACTTTTAATTGATCATTTATTACCGCCAGAGCGGATATCGGGGTGAATAAAGATTTGAATTTGAAATTTGGGTAATAAAAGTACCTGCTTTTTCTCACCTCCTCGACAAATGTTTTCACAAGAACGGCGTGTTCTACCCGCAAATGTCCAATCAAGCATGATTAATTACAGGATAATTATTCTATTTAGAAATTTAACATGTAAGTAGTAGGTAATTAATGTTGTATTAAAGTGTCACATATTAAATACAGTTACAAATACAAATAGTATACAACATTGTTATTTGATATCCTACCATCATAGGCATATGAAACATAAGAAAACACAATTGTACATGTTAAAACATAATAAAAGTTACAAATGTATTGCATTAAAAAATATTCGATAATTAAAGCTATTATTTAGTATTCGTTTACACATAATTAACCTGAAAACTACAATTAAATTCCAAACTCTCAGTATTTAAAAACAACAAAATTTGTTTTATTTACTTTTATAACACAGTTATGCATTTTTACAATGCTAAAGAGCGTCGTTTATACATTTTCATAGAGCGTTATTATTCATGAATATAGAAATTCAGATAACTATTACTGTGTATGGAAACCATTAGAACGCTCTAATACTGTGATGGAGTTTGACCAAATCGAGATTCTATATTCTGCATATAGTGCACAGTGAAGCGTGAATTTGTTGTACCCCTCGTGTATGGAGATAGTTAATTGCGAATTCCATTTTCTGTATATGTTTTTGAATCGATGTGAAATACATTTTGTTCTAATAAAATTCCAAGGAAGATGTATATAGATGTATGTGTCTTTTATAGTGAGCAGAAAGTTGTTTTATACCTCACTGTCCAGATCGCCAATACTCGGGAGGCGTTTCATGAAAGTAATGTGTTACTGGAATAGCCTGACGTCATAGCATTCCATTTCCGTTTTGATGCGGCCATTCCTCCATTTTGTTTTCTTTCGTGCAGTGAGAGTGCTCCAGTTAGGACGCAACAATTTATCGTAAGTAGAATATGTGCAAGTTTACACTCTACACTGTCATACGTGTCTATAAAGTTAGCTCACATTTTCAGTTTATGAATGTTTTGTGTACGTGTATTGTTTGCGTTGAACTAAATGAAATAAGTCTTGATCATGTTCGACGCCTGATAATTTTGTAAACAAGCAAGCGTCGCAGATGATCTAGACTGCGTAAAAATGATAACTTATTTGTTATTCATCTGCATGTTTAAACATTCGAGTGAACAATTGGAAGGTTGTGTGTGCATAAACATTCCCTGACGTTTCTAGTCGTCGTTTGCATATTTAGTAATCTGTAGTATCTAATCTAAAAGAAGAACAAAATACCTAGACGGAGATATGAGAATCATGGCTGTTGTGGTATACACTGTTTACACTGTCTTCGAGGCCAGTTCAAACCATTGGTTTCTTGGGCCCTTTTGGAAATGTTTTCCCAGTCTGGTGGCACGCCACTGAACTATAGAGCACAGTTGGCGTACAAATTCGAGACCTACTTTCGTAGGCCCATTTTGATAGTCTTTTAAATTTTCTTGTAATTGACTTCCGGTTCCGATTTGAATTATGAAATGTCTTTTTTGATTAGTACTTTAAATACCGACTAAGACACTAGCACAGTTTCATCCATTGATAATCGATATAATGAATGCATTAGAACAGAAATTAGTAAACAGTCATCAGTCATCCAATATTGAAAGATTGTCGACACACCCGAACAAAAGTTCAAAAAAACAAACAGTTCGCTATTTTGACAAAATTGAACAGGTAGATGCCATCCTGAATGTTTGTTGATCGATGATGAATATATTCTAGATGCTTTAGAGTAAAGATGGTTGGATTCTGCGTAGATTCTGCGTAGATATAGTCGACGATTTCGAGAGAGTTATTTTAAAGACTCCTTTTTAAAGTCTCCTTCATTCAGACCCTGTGTATACCGAATTGTTCTAGGATATTTGTGTATGACTCCATGTTTCAGAAGACTTCCAGACCTATTTTTCTTGAATGTTTATCGTTCGAAACATCTTGTGCTCTTTTGTTTCCATATAATTTTGGAAACTTAACCATGCGGTCTCCAAGGGTTAAGCATTCTTGACTCGAGTCCCATAAATCACGTGTTTGATTTCCAGTGGGGTCACATCCCGGATTTTTCAAACAAACTCCCGCAGTAACTTACTTGGGCATGGTACTGTGAATATAGGTCATCCTTCATAGGGATGTAAAGTAGTCTGTCCAGTGTACAGGTAGAACTATACCCTGTGCAATATCTCTCTGAACTTCTGTGTTAAGCAGTGATACAAAACCAGGGCCATAAATGAATTATATAGAGATTATTTAACTGCTGGGATCGATTATAGGGAAATCCTTCACAAGAGGTAGGCGTGTGGTTCTTTTCACGAACGATCGCATGCGAGCGAGTGAAAAAACAAAGCACGTCTACCATCAAGTGAAGGATTACCCATAATCGATCGCAGCAGTTAAATAATCTATTTATTACATTTTAAATTACGTTTTTGCAAACAAATATTCGCTTTATTGAACGTTATCGGCGGATGACGTCGACGTCAGCAACACTTTATTGACGTCACGACTCAACGTCGCAACGTTAGTTATTAATGTGTTCTGAGTTAGTAACGTGAGTTATTATTGTGTTCTGAGATAGTTATTAATATTTAGCGATAATGATTATTCTTCCACTGAGTTTAAACACCTGCGCCTCTTTTCGCCATGTTGAAGTCGTTTAGAGAAAGTGGAGTGCTTCGGTGATGCCGAATAATTAAAAATAGACTGTATACAACATTTTTGTTCCTGAAGGATTTACTTTCGAGTGAAAAAAAATAAACTTAATAACCAGTCACATTTAGCCAATCTCAATGGCTCGCTTATTTGAGAATTGACTGGAAACGGCGATGCATGCCGTTTGATATTGGCCGTCTTCACGGTAATGGATATCATTAAATATGATACGCTGACAAAAACAGTTATTTTGCGTAATTAATTTGTTAAACGTAATTGGTACGCACCAATAAAGTAATTTAATTGTGTATTTAGGGAGTTTTAACTGGGAATTTATGCAAATACGTTGCTTATCTGTAGCTCTGTAATCTGTGACGTTTTATGTCATAGAACTATACCAAGCCTAGCTGCACTGCCATTGTTGTGTACTGGTTAATGATATTGATTTCTTTAAAGTTTTAATACACAAACTTTGTCACATTTCTGACTCTTGATACAATGGCAGGGATGATTAGTGCTATGTGTAGTTGCGCATGTCATTGTTGTGTTCCAGTTGAATGACTTTCGGCGGTGTTATGCCCGTTATAGGACATAATATCATGGTTCTCATACCGGGAAATCGGGAAAAAGTCGGGAATTTGAAAACAGTAATTCCAGGCCATGAAAAACCCTCGAATTTTACCCAAATCAGTAAAAAAACGGGATTTATTCGGGGAAAAAATAGTGTTGTGTAGCCTCTCCAAGTGTGGAATCCCGGTGATTTATAAAAATAAAGGTGTACGTCAATTGATATTCCGTACTTTACGTAAGCATGGGGTTTAAAAAATGCATTTGGCGTCTGGTCGTCCGACAGGGCGAGTGACATTTTGCACTACAAAAATGAAGTTAAACTATCGTTCAAACACGATTTTGCAATATTTGCCAGATTTTAAATCTGGATCATTTCCAACGCGTAATTTTGTTCCGTATTAACAAGGTGTTTGTTTGTTACCAGGTAACTTATGCGTCATATAGACTGTGATTCAATTCACGCTAAAATCAATCATACGCCAATATTTTGAGTAATCGCACCTTTTGTATTGTTTCATGTTGATTGAACAATCAACCATAAAATGAACCCAATTCAGAAACAGCCGATCAAACATCGGTTCACACTTGCCATTGTTTCAGTTTACGCTACCGTGTGTACAACTAATTAGTAGGCACTTAAAGGGACACATGGCAATCTTGCAGTATTTGAAATGGGTGTCTCAATTTATATATCCAGTATCATTTTTACTTTTACCCTGGTTACATTTAAATAAATCAAATTTTAAGTATTCACTATTTCGTCTTATACTATAAGTTTTAATATATTTCTGGTGCAATAATATAAAAAAATAATAATATGCCAAAAAAAATGGCTTAATACAATTCTTATAATTAACATTAATGATTGAACAAATGCAATTTATGTAAAAAAACTAACGGGATGCCGTTAGTTTTTAAAAAATCAAGATTGCTATGTGTCCCTTTAACACCTATCAGTGATCGTAAACACCGACGGGCTGAGTATCTCTGGCGAATTCGTAAGCAAACATTTTCAAACTTTCTGTTTTGATCAGCCATTTTGGCCGCTAGAGGGCGCCACATTTGATGTTTTACCCGGCTCGATCACACAGTTAAATCTGTAGATAATGTTGAGCGCGGGGACACAAACCAGTTGATTGACAGCAAGAGGCGGAACAGTGGGCGGAATCTTATCGCACCGACAATTTGACAGTGGCTCTCAATAAACGCTGCCATAATTAGTTTATCTATCTAAATGGATTGTCACTAATTAGCTAAAACACTCAGCGGGATAGTGGCTTATAAACAGTGAAAGACTTTGTGAATTAGAATTCCGGATTTTCCGAGACCTTTAGACAAAATCGGTCACAAATTTGGATTCGTCAGACCGCAGATGTCTGGCAAATTTGGTGTGCATTTCTTACGGTTTTCATTCGCCAGTTCAGGTTACTTTTTGCCTATGGCGATTTGGCAAATGGTTAACGTGGGCCTAGTAAGCCAATACACATTAACCATTGATATTCGTGAACAATCGTAAAGATGTGTTAATGCTCTGATCAATGAAATGTGAAGCCCAAATTGTACTTTTGTTTTCGATCGCTGTCGTACAAATTCGATATCTCACCGGATGACTCATAAAATATGTTGACGATTTTAGCTGAGTATTTACGAATAAAACTCGCAATGTGCCGTCGTATGTGCAAGCGTCTAATTATTTGAATCGATAAAGCATGTCGTCTGAGAACAAGTTAAATGTCAACACTAAATTTCCTTCATAGGAGGGAGAACGGCCTGAAAAACAGCGGGTTAAAGTTAATACTTGTCAAAAACAATAAACTAACATCTTGTGTGATGTCACATATTAGTACACTGCGAACAATTTAACGTTTTTGCAACAACGGTGTAGGACAAACACTGGTATAAATTGTCCTAGAAAACTGTGGGGAAACCTGGAAAAGACCTTGAGTTTTGTTCTCAAAAAACTGTCTCAAAAAACTGTGGGAACCCTGTAATACACTCACTTTGTACAGACTAGTTCTCCTGCTACCCTGGCTGGCATTCAACAACTAGTGGCCTATATCAGTGCCATGTGCCGGTTGAATGAATGTTGAAAATGTGTTATGGTCTCCTGCACATTTAGCCAGTAGAGCATCCACAGACTCTTTCACCTCTTGTCTGCACCGTATTTTCAATACTATAACACTTAGAGATACCAAACTTGGTATGTGGATACATCTTGGGATAGCTGTGTGTCGCTACCAAAATAAGGCCACTATGACTTTGACCTTGACCTGTGACCTCTGTCATAGAAAATGCTTGTCCGCACCGTATTTTCAATACTATAACACTATGTCTTACCAAACTTGGTATGTGGATACATCTTGGGATAGCGGTGTGTCACATTCCAAAATAAGGTCACTGTGACCTCTGTCATACCCCAAACATTGTGAGAAGCATCAGTATGAAGTGGAACTGCGCATATACATGAAGTCATGGGGTATGCGTTTGCAAAGGTATTAATAACCTTCAGTGATAGTTTTAGTTTGACATTCTTTTGATCTACATCTTTATTAATTTCGCTTTGTTTTGTACACTCTTTTTGTGATGTCTGGGCGATCTCTGTAGTGTAAGGAAACACGCTTTTCTTTCGAGAAAAGAGATTCAAGTTCAAGTCTTGGCAGGGACCTGACACACTGAGTTGTACATACAATTTTTTTTTCCACATCAGTAATGTTGTTTTTGTACAGCATGAACTTAAAAATATGTACATTTGATAGTCATTCATCCTATTATTACCAGAGTGTGTTTTTGACATAGGTGTTGCTGTTCCGGCGGCAGCGGCGTCAACATTCAAGTTTTGCGTTTATGTAATTTTCTCACAAACTGTATGCACTAGACCTTTCAAACTTTGCTTATAGTTGTATCATGTGTGGTACATTGCAACGTGACAAAGCAAATGTGGAAGTGACCTTGACCCTCCAAGCAAAGGGCAGATAACTTACTAATTTTTATGTTCAACTTTTGCGTTTAGGTCACTTTTTCACAAACTGTATGCACTACAACTTGCAAACTTTGCTTATAGTTGTATCTTGGGTGGTACATGGCAATGTGACAAAGCAAATGTGGATGTGACCTTCACCATCCAAGCAAAGGGCAGATAACTTTAATTGTTACATTTACATCACTTTCTCATGAACTAGAATTATGCACTAGATGTTTTAAACCTAATTTATAGCTTAATCTTTGGAAGAAAACATATTCTATTTCGACCTAGTTGTGTCTTAGGTAGTGCATTTTTAACAGATGTTTTGCCTTTTTTTTTATTATTAGTGTATATATATATATATATTTATTATATACCTGTCAATAATATATACATAGTACCGTCATCTTCTTACAATGGAATACAACAACCTGTATCACACTACAGGTTATCACTATGCTTCTAAAAATAGAATGAGTATCACTATCTTACTAAAAATAGAACAGCAGTTCAAGCAAGTTTTACGCCACTATGCACGAGAACGTCAAGACGACGTTGCGTCATACAACCAAAACAAGTAGGTCAAACCAATGACACCAACACCTTAAAACTACATACATTTTCCCGATGCACTTTATCGAGAAATAGTATGCTTTATTGAATGTGTATGCAATAGCAATGCAAATGTTTCTATGTTAATGATGTGTAAGAGGTATATAATAAAAGGATCATTACTAGAGTAACCTGTTCTGGAAGTTTGTATCACCTCTCGTACGTAAATGCCAGATCAGGATTACACAAACAAACCACACATGATGCTCTAATTTCAATGCAATGAATTAAAACAAATATATTCTACAATTTTCATTCTTATTGCCGCTCGTCGTCATAGTATATATTGTATACTATGACTTTTCTTGTTAAAAGTACGTTCGCTAATGTGTGCTGTAGCATATCACAGTCAATAAAGAATGTTAATTTTTCAGTTGATAAAAACAGCAAAAACATGTTTTCAGCTTGATATTCTGCATTAAAAAGTTCATATCTAATATCTGAATAAAACTCGCAGTCAATCAAAAAATGAGTTTCATCCTCGATTGTTACAATATTTACAAACTCGTTCAGGTACAGGTGTTTTCGGTCGAGTATATTCCCTGTTTCAATTGCTAAGGGAAGATTTTAGACAAGGGCGTAGTAATGATTTTTAGGTTGTACGCACACAAATAAATGTTAAGTTAAACATCGTAGATGCGAATGTTTTAGAGTCGTGTTGTATTCCACCCCTGCAGCCCTATCCCACCCCCTCTCAGATAATGCAACATCAAGCCCTCTGCCTTTATATGTATATACATTTTTGAAACAACACGAAATCATACCAAAATAGTAAAAATAAAAGAAATTTAGGTGTGCATCTAGGTGAATAGAAATATTAAGTAATTCCTGTAGCCAGGGCCGTGGGGGTGCGTTTCTTATGGCAAGTTATGCCCACATACGGGTACGAAAGAAAAGAAAAACGAATGTTAAAAATAAGACACTGAAAACGCGTCATTGCAGCATTTTCAGTCATTATTATCACCCTACCAGACCTACCCCCTCCATAGAAGAGTGAGTATAAAATAATTCAAAAACAAAGCTTTATTTAGAATGTACAAGAAATACAAAGAAACTCGACAGATTTCAGCATTTTCAGTACATGTATATATATTTAATTCTCTTGGGGGAGGACCCCACCCACCTCTTATACACACAGTGTGTGAACAAGCATCAGATTGCAGCGTTTTAGGTATATGTTTTTTTTTCAAGATTTCTTAGAGGAAGCTATCCTCCAACCCACACCACACCACCCCATCCCGCGCACCCACTTCGACTCAATTACGTTCATCCAATTTCAGGCCTGATAGTATACACTATTATATCTTTGTGTAACTTGTATTGATGATGACAATGCTTAGCTTTGAATGAAGTAGATTATAAATAGTGTCTTTATTTCGTATCATGTATATTAAGGGGGAATTGACCTATTGGAAAATTTAAGGGTACGCATATGAACTATATATATTTGTAAATTTGAAGATATTTGCGATTTGAATCTGAATTTTTTTTTGCCGTTATTTAAACATGTTTTTAATCATAACGTCTTAAATATAGCTGTGTTTGACGTTTTTCATAAAAGTCCCGTTGTACCCAGTTTTCAACGTTTTTGACATTTTTAGAGTGTTAGGCTAGTCACATGTAATTAACTTTTATATCAAACTGTTCGTCTTGATGAGACCTTTCAACTGATATATAAATTATTTCATTTACAATAAGACATAAAATATTATTTATATAATTTCCTATTTCTTTCACCGATATTTTACCGTGAAATTTTAAGAAAAAACAAAGTTAAAAACTTTTATCTTTTAAACGGCTTCATAAAAAACTGCACAATTTCAATATGTTTTAGGGAATTTAATTTCCTATCCGAATATAAAATAAAATTTGCTAGTCATCGGAATATTTTTTTCAGTATTCTTGTTTTATTAACCATAATACCCTTACGAAGAAGGCATCTCTGTCGACGTCGCATCGTAAATATAATATTTGTACGACTAACGACGTTATCGCAAACATTGAAAACAAACACTGGTACCCTAAATGATAATGATAAATACTGCTCCGTATTTTCTACTTCTTTTTTCGCTCGTTTTTCATTTTCTTCTTTTCTAGAGTTGATGTGAAAACTCTAAATTTAATTTATTTTCATGCATCATGGCTAATTCGCTCGAATCTCAAATTACCGCAATAACTATGGTCATGTATTTGGTATATCTTTAGGGAAAAACAATAACTTCAAGTTCATTTAAAAGTGTGTTTAATGTATATACAATTTCCAGGCAGCCGTCAATCATGCTGAATATCATACGATATATGTGTTGTTATTAAACATGTAAACTTTCTTTATCCTACTCTGTATCATAAAAGCGTAAGTTTTCATGAACTGTTTGTCTGTTTTCTCATAATTAGAGACTACTAGACAGACAATCGTTTGATTATTTATCAAAGCTTTTTTTAATAAAAAGTGTAGTTTCAGTCACACAACAAATAAAGGATAATGTATTAAAGTGTGTATAACATAGTGCTATACTTCACATTTTGTTTACAATAAACAGAATGCTTTGCTTATTATGCTTTTCGCTAACTGAAACAAAATTAAAATAAGCAGACGCTGCTTTATCAGAAGCAAAATATACTGAAAGGAAAAAGAAACGCATACTCAAACAATTTCCTATACTATACTATTTCCAGATATATCTCAACGTGTTTTGTACAAAAAGGAGCTACAACTAATTACAGAAAGGACAACTCTGTCATGTAGTTGACCTTTTAATCAAAGTATACTTTCTTACATCATAAATGTTGAAGTTTCGCTTGAAAAAGTTAAGCCATTTCAGTATTGTGTTTAATGTTAAGCGATTGCAACGTTTAAATCCTAAGTTTGCTCACCTGCTTGAACCAAATGCGCGTTTTGTCGATAACGAAACTTTAAAGGAGTAACCATTGGTGTGTTCGGTGCTGTTTAAATCTTCTTTCCGAAAGGACAGGCCTAATGTCGCCCTGTATCATTTGATTAGCAGTAGCATATTAAACATACAATATATAGCGGAAATACCCAGTATGAGTTTCTTTTTCCTTTCAGTACACATTGCTTTAAAAATCAGGTGACAAAAAACGTGTTTTACCTTCCTTATTTTTTAATAGTTTTGTCTTTATATATTTACATTATTTTTTAATTAATACTTCATTTCTTCATCTTTCATTAGTTTTTGCGCACAATATGACCTGTTTATGTGTCGACGTGCCGTAAAACATCATTCATTCATATTATTATTCATCTTCTAAAACAGCCAAGGTCTCATCGAACGTGAACTGGACAGTGTCGTTATTTGTATCCATACACGCTGTTGCAGACGAGTTTTCTGGTATCATACATGCAGCACGTGACTTTAACTCAAAAGAACTAGACGACAGTTGTCGCAACGTCCCACGTGGCTGTAATGGCAGCAACTTAATATCGTTGTGGGCATTCTGTGTATACTTTGAATTTAAACGGTGTTCTCATGAATATGTGATATATGTTGATCATTGTATATTTATATATCATTATTAATTCTGTAACATCTGTAATACTTATTTCTGAGTTTACACATATATTGGTTAGAAATATAGACACCGCATTGCTAGATAGTTTGTATATAGTCGTTTTCTGATGTACACACGTTTAAATTATATTTGATGATTTGTTACACAGTTTCTTATGCTATTCGTATGTATTTCCTAAGTGAAATTAAGAATTTGGAACTGGAATTCATGTGTATACTCATTACAAAGTGTACATGATTATAACGTTTTAATGGGAAACAAGACAATTTTCAATAATTATTTTCACCTCGATTTATCAATTCAGATTCAGTTTGACGTTATATCTGCTGGCATATATTAATATAATACAATTTAGAGTTTTCATTATTTCTACGCTATTCAACCTTAGCTTAAAAATATTATCGCTACACTATAATCAGCAATTCGTAGTAAAAAACAACAATTTATTTTGACATGAACTAATCAATAATTATTTATAATGATTTGCAGATATGCAGGTTATGTAGAAAAACTAACGGGATGCCACGAGTTTAAAACATCAAAATTGCCGAGTGTCCCTTTAAGTTATAAATTAAGCAATTTTTAATACAAATTCACATTAGTGTACAACATTAAGAGTTTAGAAACGAGTTATCATCCAATAAAACAGTATACAAACACACAACAATAAACCAGATCAGGCTTTTGTTTAAGAGCCGTTATGTCGTCAATATTTGTTGAATGTAGAAAACAATTACCGTCTGTTTCAAATAGATCTAATGTCTCTTCCAGCTGAAACTGGAATTCCATATGCTGACCTGGTGTTGCTATGGTGTTGTTACTTAGATGTTTAAGAGTTATCATCTTTTCATTCGCAGTCGCCTTGAGACAAGTTTTTTCGATAAATGGACCAATATCTCTTTCCCGTTTTTTAATAGTCTTAAAGCTAATGGCTGGTATGCCAAGTGTCGTCATAAATGCACTTATATAATTTAAATGCATACTTTAATTATATTCTGCTTTCATATTATGCATGCGTATATAATGTATAAATACTATTTGTATTACTCATATTAGTATTGTATTGTAATGCATGTGTAATACTCTTGTAGACACCTTTGAAACAATACATGGGTTGGATAGGCGAAACCGCTAGCTTTTGAAACATCATGAACAACTCATTACTGTCTGTTTTCACGTACATATATTTCATCACATATATTTAATATAAGTTATATTTCAGTCAATGAAATTGACGTATTGCTAAAAACCTTCAGCAATTTATGTTGAGTAACATGTACAGTCCATCTAGACGGTAACTATAAATAATATACGAAGCGGTAATTATCACAAAATATTTGTTAATACGTCACCAACATGTACAATGTACCTTTAATACAAATACCGCCGACGTCGACGTTATTTTCATGACGCGACGTCTCTTTCGAAGGCTATTATGGTTAATAAAACAAGAATACTGAAAAAAATATTCCGATGACTAGCACATTTTATTTTATACTCCGATAGGAAATTAAATTCCCTAAAACATATTAAAATTGTGCAGTTTTTTATGAAGCCGTTGAAAAGATAAAAGGCTTTAATTTTGTTTTTTCTTAAAATTTCTTAAAATTTCACTGTAAAAAATCGGTGAAAGAAAAAGGAAATTATATAAGTATTATTTTATGTCTTATTGTAAATGAAATAATTGATATATCAATTGAAAGGTCCCATCAAGATTTTGATATAAAAAATAATTACATGTGGCTAGCCTAACACTCTAAAAATGTCAAAAACGTTGAAAACTGAGTACAACGGGACTTTTATGAAAAACGTCAAACACAGCCATATTTAATACGTTATGCTTAAAAACATGTCTATATAACGGCAAAACAAAATTCAGATTCAAATCGCAAATATCTTCAAATTTACAAATATATATAGTTCATATGCGTACCCTTAAATTTTCGAATAGGTCAATTCCCCCTTAAACTCATTAAAATCAGACCATCTATTACTCTACGTTTATTTCTATTAACATGTATAATGTATATCAATCTCATTAAAATCAGACCCTCTATTACTCTACGATACTCTACGCTATAGAGTATCAAAGTGTAATTAGGATTTGATGTTAAGGAGATTGATAAAATTCAAATCTACTTAATCTACTTATGATAACACTGTTATAGCTTGACGACAACTATAACTTATTCGTGTTGTAATTATTTAAATGTTGAAGTTTGAACTCTGAAGTCTGAAGTGCAAACTCTGAAGTATGAAGTCTGAACTTTTAAGTCTGAACTTTGAAGTCTGATCTCTGAACTCTGAAGTTTAAACTCTGAAGTATGAACTGTGAAGTCTGAAATATGAACACTGAAGTATGAACTTTGAAATGTGAAGTGTGAAGTTTGAAGTCTGAAGTCTGAAATATGAACTCTGAAATATGAACTCTCAAGTCTGAACTCTGAACTCTGAATTTTGAAGTTTGAAATGTGAAGTGTTAAGTTTGAAGTGTGAAGTGTGAAGTGTGAAGTATGAAGTATGAACTCTAAAGTCGGAGTTGAAGTGAATTAAATTACCACGAATAAGTTTTCGTTGTCGTCAAGCTTTTGTAGAGATCTATATTTTATATACAAAGGCAATACTCTGAATACACCGACACACTTAATAATATTTGCAAAGATGTCTGTTCTAACGAGATACTGGGGTACGGATCTACTGTAAAATAGGTTAATACAATATAGTGAATGCCTTATTTTTTATATTAATATATTTCTTATGATTTTTTCGCAAGTTAAATAAATGATGTGTTAATCTTAAAAATCTTGTTGTGTTTAGTATCATTACTTGTTTTAAGATACATATTTGTGGACTAATAGTGTCTATCCCATATTATAGAATACATAGAGAATAAATAAATGTGTATTTTCATATCACACCCTATATCAGGCCTGAGACGCCATATCAGCCCGAGAGCTTTAGCCCGAGGGCTGATAGGGGTCGAGGGCCTGATATAGGGTGTGATATGAAAATACACATTTTTTTTATTCTATTTATCGTATACTTCAGCTTTGTCGAAATATCAACTTCAGCTGACTCACTTCGCTGTTTTCTAGGGAGAAAAAAAAGGCTTTTTGTTAATAGATCTAGTCCATTCTGATGTGCTCATGTCTGTCGCATAAGTTGTACACAACCTTTTTTCCCCCCGAAACTTTATTGAAAATGAATTCCATTGAATTTGACATTTTCTGATCAAGATGAATAGTCATAAGTGGTTATTTCATCCACGGATAATGATTCTATAGCCAATAATCTGCCGCGAAAATTGGATGTAAGTAACTAATGAAAGGCAGACGACAAACCATAAGCGTGACAAATAACTAATCGGTTATTTCCGTATCCCTCTGGTAAAAGGATCGAGATGAACATTCGGTTATTTCCGTGATATGACATTTGTTTACCTTTTATTTTATGCGTGTGATAACGCTTTATTGCCGGCAACTAAATCCTGATTGATATGAATAGCTATGTCTGTGTTGTATCGTATATTCAAAAACAACGTATTTATAGGGAAGTATGTGATAAATCTCTAAAACAAATAAACAACACAATATGATTTAACTGTGATCATATTAACGGCGTATACATTTTGGATAAAAATCTATACTTGCAATGCTGCAATCTGATGAGTTTTCAGAGTATTTTTGTAACATTTGATGTTTAATTTGTTCGTACCCGTTAACGCTACAACGATAACTTATTCGTGTTGTATTTATTTTAATGTGTAATTTGAAATCTGAAGTGTGAACTCTAAAGTCTGAAATCTGACGTCTGAAGTTTGAAGTCTTAAGTCTGAAGTCACCACCGGTCTTTCGTAGTTAGTTGCTATAGATACTTTTCTTTCAGAAATGTACATACTAACGCTTCGCCAAGGTTCATGTTGAATGGACCCAGTGAATGGAGGGGTGGAGGGTTGGAGTGTTGAGTATGGGGGTATGTGTGGGGTGGGGCTGCCCCAACTTAAAACTTCGACTTCCTGAATTAGATGTGATAATGTTTGAAGTCATAATAATAATAATAAAAATAATAATAATATCTTTATTTCAAGAGGATAACATATTTGGCTACAAGCCAGTCTAACATATGGTCCTCAGACAAAATATAATAGATTTACAGTTTATACAAACATGATTAAAACAATGGTAGAAAATGAATAAAATATGTCTAGAAACTTCATGATTTTTCTAAAAATGTGTATTTGAGTTACATTGATTAAGATTTATTCAAGCTTTTAATAGGTGATGTGTATACAATATAAAACCAATGTTTAGAACTCGTCAATTGTATAAGTTTTTAACAATATAAATATTAAAATTTTAAGAATTAAATTTTAAAACTTAAAGAATTACGTACATATTGTCAAGTATGTGAACATTGTACACGTGCATATACTGTGATTGACGTAGGTAATACATTGGTAATCAAGTTGTCAAACTGCATATATAAGAAATCATTTAAACAACACAATAAATACTGCTGTAAGATGTGATCTTGAGAAATATTTTCTGATTGAAATACCATACCTATTTGTTTTTTCGACAGGGTCAGCAATTGTTTAATAGTAGTACACAAATACGAACCACTGCATTCTACTTAGTATTGGTTAAACCACCAGTCCTAACAATAGTATGTGTATGTGTGATTTAGCCTAAGACAGCAGCACTTTACGCAGGTTTACAATCATACTATCCAAAAAAAATCATGAATAAATGAAGTCGTAAAGTTAGAAGTCACACTACTGTCATGAAGTTAGAAGAGACGAAATATTGAATTGGACTACTATTACCCTTTTTATCAAGTCTTTAGTATGACCCGGCCGGAGTTTCAACATACGACCTCCCGCATGCGATGCGAACGCTAGACTATTATGCCATACTTTAATATGCGTAAAATGATGTTTGAGTTGGTAGCTCATACTAATTCAATTCAAAATGAACAAGAAATATCACTGTAAGTGATAAATGCCCCCGAAGTGTCCTTTGACCTCTAAGTGTGACCTTGACCTTGGAGCCATCGACCTGAATTTTACGCACGACACGTCATTTGGTTGTGGTGAGCACGTGTGCCAAGTTATTTTAAAATCCGTCCAGGCATGCAAAAGATATTGACTGGACACGATTTTACCTTTGACCTCTAAGTGTGACCTTGACCTTAGGGCTACAGACCTGGGACCCGTTTTATGAAACAACTTACGACAATTTTGATCGTAAATCAATTTCTTAAATTACACTTGTCAAATAAACGTCATTTCATTTCATTTTCTTTGTATGTGATATTTCTGCACTACGTGCAAACATACTTGTCTACATTGAATGCTTAGGTGAAAAAAAGTGAACGATTTTAAAATTTGAGACTTATCGTAAGTTGTTTAATAAAACAGGGCCCTGAATTATATGCGCGACACATCGTCTTGTTGTGGTGAGCACTTGTGCCAAGTTATTTGAAAATCCGTCCATGAATGCCAGAGTTATTGACTGGACACAATTTGACTTTTGACCTCAAAGTGCGACCTTGACATTGAAGGCCTGGATTTTGCGCGCGACACATCGTCTTGTTATGGTGATCACTTGTGCCAAGTTATTTAAAAATCCCTGCAGGGTTTGTGACGTTACGGTCCGGACACGAAATTGCGTACCTGTTTTTGACGTATGAACTGCAAGTGTGACCTTCACCTTTGAGGTACGGACCTGGGATTTGCGCGCGACACATCGTCTTGTCATGGTGATCACTTGTGCCAAGTTATTTAGAAATCCCTACATGGGTTGTGACGTTACGGTCTGGACACGAAATTGCGTACCTGTTTTTGACCTATGAACTGCAAGTGTGACCTTGACCTTTGAGGTAGGACCTGGGTTTTGTGCGCGACACATTGTCTTGGTATGGTGATCACTTGTGCCAAGTTATTTAAAAATCCCTACAGGGGTTGCGACGTTACGGTCCGGACAGGAAATTGCATACCTGTTTTTGACCTATGAACTTCAAGAGTGACCTTGACCTTTGAGGTACGGACCTGGGTTTTGCACGCAACACATCGTCTTGTTATGGTGATCACTTGTGGCAAGTTAATAAAAAATCCATGCAGGGGTTTTGAAGGTACAGTCCGGACACGAACTACGGAATGACGACGGACAGACAGAATCCGGACAGAGGGACGGTGCGATTACTATATGCCCCCGAAAAATTTTCGGGCAATTTTTCGGGGGCATAAATACTGAGCAAGGCATTGGATGTTTATGAACATCGCGTATTGTATCAGAGTTTATATACTTTATAAACCCTGAGTGTATCTACACAGGTTTATTAACACAGAATTGCAGTGGCCGAGTGCTCAGAGTATTTGCAACACGTCCAAGGTCCCAGGTTCGATTCCAAGTGAGGTCATATCTCAGATTTTTAAAAACGCACTCAAAAACTAACACACCCGCAGTATTTTACTCGGGCAAGGTACTTTCAAAGTATGCTATCTTTCAATGCTGATGTAAACCCGTCGTTCTCGTTGCAGGGAGAGCCATACCCCGTGCACATTAAAGATTGAAGTGTTAATCAGTGATTCACAACCATAAACCTTAGCCTCATCTCTGTTTTTAGGCTTCATATGGATTCCAATACAGGGTTTGGAATTAAAAAGTAAGAAGAAACGTACGGAAATGTAAATAAACCATGGGCAAGCAATAACTACGGAATCTTGTGAGTGCCATCAATTTTTCGACCTGATGATCACACGAAAAGTCCAAATTTAGTACTAAATTTCCAAATTTAGTACTAAATTTCGATTTTTCGCCCTGAAGATTTCTCACTTTAACTGGAAGTTTTAGCTTGATAATTATCAAACTAACCTGATAATTTTCACGATAGTTTCAAATTTTCGCTCGGAACCTGTATACCAAAAACGCGAAAATTAGATTTTTTTTTAATTTTCGACTTTTCGTGGTAGGATAAAAGTTCAGTGGGATGATATATCCGGGGCGATATATACATTCTAAAGGGGCGTTTCAACGTTATTAGTAATCTAGATCATCTGCGACGCTTTCTTGTTTTCAAGACAAACGTCTAGAAAAGTCCTCCTCAAACTTTGATTTTTGCCGATGCACTGGTAAGGTATCTGATTGGCTGAGACACTTGCTATACAAGATATACAGAAAGGCAGAATGACAATACATTTATTAATAAACAAAGAGAAACAAAGAGGGAAACTTCATTATTATATCGACGAACTAAATGCGGATGGTAAGAAATACTTTATTAAAAAAAATAAAAATTACGGTCACGTGCTTCCAGTTTCAAATTTGTTTCCGCACAAACGGTCAAGACGTTTGTATTTACAATCAAGCGTCGAAGATGATCAAGACTACGTTATAAGGTGGTATTAGGTGGAGCGCTGTGGTCTAGTGGTAGAGCGTGGGACCCATGATCCAAAAGTCATGGGCTCGATCCCCGCCATAACCATATGTGTTGTGGCCCTGAGCAAGATACTTTATCTGCATTACGTAGTACTCACGGCTGGTAATCAGTGGGGCTACCTCCGTCTGCAGGTATATGCAAAAGTGCTCCATCGCCACTTCCGAGGTAGTTCCAGTGCCAACAAGACAGGTCAACAAGGTGTGTATGCTTTGCAATTTCTTCGTTATTTTGTTTATTTGCCTTGATATGAAAAATCGGAGAATGCAGTTCCATGTAGTTATGTTTAAACTTCGCACAAGACCCAAAATTATTTTCGAAAGATGCCTAATTGCCAGAGACTTTTAGGCCAATCAAACTTTAACATTGTTTTTCAACTTTGTCGTCGCCACCGAGGTTTTTCCACATTGTTTTGCCTATTTAGGCTACATATCGACATGAACATATCAAATCATTCCAGTTCAGACCATCGAACAGGCAGGACGTCTTGCGGCCGCCTGGGACAAAGTGACCCCGCAAGGCGTGCCGCTGACTGGAATCAGTTTAAGTAATGGTTACTAAGCGTATCATCTGTATATTATTATATGTTATTTGTATAGGCGGTGTACGAGTGTCTGACCAAAGAAGAGATTCCAGATTGCCTCGTGGTAGCGGCCTGCCCAGTTAGCACACTACGCACGGGGGATTTTCTCACCCCCAGGGTTTTGCGTTTGTTGTTGTTCTTATGCATATTGTACACAAAGGTGGTACAATGTGTTTATCACCGACAACAGTTGATTACGGTTACTTACTACCCTGTATAATTATGGACAGTACAGTATGGTTATTATATAACCATGTATGATTGCTTTTGTGTTAAGTAACCAGTCAACTAGTTTAACAGTTTTTAATGTTTGTATGTGTATATTATGTATACACACTTTTTCTATGTAACACGTATGTTATAGACACACTCTATGTGTCACGTGTGTTAATAGCACAGAAATCGTCTCTGATTCCACTCGGATAGACAATAATCCGAACTGCAACCTGGTTTTAACTGGCCCTCAAGAGAGACGTTTGGAGGACCTCTACTGGAAATTGGACGTTGTACCAGCGAGATACCCCTTGTCACTGCGAGTCCCCGCATATGATGACAAGAGGCACCTACGATGGACCACGACGACGACTCACTACAACCCACCATGAATGCCGACGTTGGAGAAACCCTGCGGGATACTCACTGATCCTGTATTGCATAACGGCTTCAAGATCAGCGAGTGCATCGGAGGAGCCATTACAAACAGAACACGCTAGTGTTGGGTGCATACCAAATTGGAACGTGTATCTGTGCTGAAGACAACTTCAGTACAACACTTTCAACGTTCGGCTCGATGGGACCAGCTTGTACGGAGGCCCACCGGGCCCGACGTTGATGGTGGACGGTGATGATAGTCACGTTCCTGATCCCCCTGCAGACGCGTCGACATCGCTTGAAGAGCTTGAAGACGGACACGTCCTGCTGGTTCGGTGGTCTGAACGGTAATGTCTCCTTATGATGATGTAGAGTTTTTGTTTACCCTCGCCGTGTTGAAACTAGTCATTTTGGCGAGCTTTTTCAATAGAAGATTTCGGAAGCCAGAGAGTCCTGTTGTAGCATAACGTATATCGTCCAAGTAGTTTATTGTAGAACTGTAGAAGGCATCAGCAGAGCTGTAGAAGAGTAGAAATAAATCCATCGCAGATAGCCTGTAGAAAAGTTAGCTGTTCCAAGTAGCTTATGAAGTTCAATAGAAGAATTTGACCAATCACGTTTAAGCTGTGTGTCACATGAACACATTATTCACGCTCCGGAATTCAGTTACTATTTCGTTGTTACATAGGTAGGTCGCGTTAGTATTTTATTGGAAACTGTATTTCGAAGGTATGTAAGCTTATTATTAGTAGTATTTACGTATTTATTTAATACGTCAGTACTGTACATCTGGACATATTTATATTTGACCATTATTTATGGCGGATTGCTCGCCAAGCTTTAAAAACTGTTGACTTTGAAACTGTCTGAATATTTATTAATTTTGTATATGTTTTTATATCATCTAGCATTGTAAAAAAAGCCTATATTAAAATCATTTACTATTTTATTTTGTACAAATGTTGTGTGGTTGAAAACAAACTCGGATCGAGTGTAAATGAACAATTGTCTTTGTAATTTATTTATTTTAGTGCTAAGACAATATATTTTCACCAGAACAGTAATATGATTTAATTGCCGAGGGTTCTTTTTTCCCATTTGACATGAAGTTACGATTGAATTTTGTAGGGAAAAATAAATAATGGTCAGTTATTCCATGCCTTATCCAACTTCACCAAACATATTTTCACTACCATTCATGAACAGTCTCAATCAAAACGAGACTGCAATATTTGTTTGTATTTATCGTGTTCGGCGATTTCAAAATGTCTCCTTTAATACTTTTTGTTAACAGACATGCATTTACATATCTTATTAATTGATTTGTGGAAATTGTTTAGCATAATTTTTGTTCAATCTTCTTTATTGTATCCAAACAATTATACCATTGTTATTTCTAAATGTTGTATTAAAGCGTTGTGCGAACCAATTGGTGTTAAGATGTATCTCACATGACTATTATTAGCACACCATTATACAATTCTATTTAGTTTCTGTAGAGACACGTCACCTTACTATTGGGGAAATTATCAACAACCAAACAGTGCTCTTACAAACTCATCTTCTTAATGCTTTAAAATATATTGTTGTTTGGAAATATTCAACGGAGGGAGTTTCATATATGATATATTTATGTTATTTATATTGACAATAAAATAGATGGAAAGCTGAGCAGGCATTTTAGTATTCAGAACGCATGCATCCAAACACACGCTTTTTAAACGACGCATATGCTTTAGATGGAAATATATACATTTAATAGTAAACTGAGTGTGAAATATCGCAAAACATAAAACGGTTCACTAGTGGGTAGAACCTTAGCCACCGGTGTTTACACCTGTTTCAAGGGTTACTAATAGTGCAGTGCTAATGTAACGGGACAGAAAACTAAAGAAAACCATCAGCCGGTTATGTCCTCTTACATGCAGCCGGTAATAATAACCGATATAAGTAAACCACGGAGATGACAGTATAATGTGAATTTAACTCTCTAAACAAGAAGCGCCACCTGTCGGTGCAGACGCTCGACTTTCAAGGCCTTGCTTGTTCAAGTTTGAAAACAAAACAAAGATAAACCACAAATAGTGTTCATAATGATTTGGCCGTAGTCAGAACAGCGAGAGAATTAGCAAGCTTTTTCGCCAGGGTTAAGTAGCTGCCGAGAAAAAATAATATCAATGGGGAAGACCTAGAAACAATGTTTAAAATAATAATAGATTCAGTCAAATATTAAGCAAAAACGTGTTATGGAGTACACGCCCCGAGCTTTGTTTTTACCAGACCCATCTTCCCCCCATTCTGTCCATCAGTGCTTCCTAAAGAGTTTATATTCAAGTCGCAAGACGTGAAAATACATTACATGGTATGGCACCTTCACCTAGTTTGTAACACATCGCTACGCTTTATGATAAAAGGACGTGCTAGAAGTACGCATCATCAGACAGCAGAGAAATACACCTCGCTGTACTCAGTAAGATTTGACAAATCTAATATCGACACTTTTATTTAATATCACAAAGTAGACCAGACATGGTTTATATATAATCGTATTAGCTGTTTAGCGCTATCTCTCTAGCTTTTGACATAGATGAATACATTCTTGAAATTCATGTCCAACAGGATTATTTAAAGACTGATGTCGTTGGAATATTTGCTTAATGAATAATTGCCTAATGTGAGTCAACTCAACATATGTGGAAACATCACTTAGCTCAGTAAAGGAAGAGTGTTGTGATTCGGTTACCATTGATCGGTATGGTTCTTGAAATATTGTCAAATCGTTTTCGAGGGAGTCGTCACTAAGAATAATTTTAGAACTTGGTACTCGATGTAGTCTATTCTATTCTATTCTGTTCACTCAATGGCAGAGGACCGTAACACAGACTATACTGGATGATCTTATATATTGTTCACACTCTTGGGAGTCTGCATGTTTCTAGAACTGCGTTATTTATCATTTGACTTAGATAAAACAAATTGGATTGCAGAATGCGCACTATTTGATGTAACGCTTGATGGTATACGCAGAGTTGTTTCAGAACATAAATTAATATTACGCTTTGCAAGTTTGAAGTAGAAATGTTACGACGGGATATTTGATAGACGGTGCTCCTTTTAAATATGTATGCAACTTCTCATTTGTAATACAGAAACCGTTATAAGGCGTTTGCAACTTTTTCTAAATGTCCAATACTTTCCTTTCCCGCATTGTTTTCATTCGTTTGCAGTATCATTTAGTTCATACCAGGGGCGTAGCGTGACCAAAATCCCCCCATTTCCCCCTTAGGCTCACATTTTTATTGCGTTTTTCGAGTTTTTCGAGTTTTTATTTTTTGAGCCTTCGTTTGAAAAGTTTACTTACGTGAGTAAATGAGTATGGCACGCTACGCGCCTGCATACTTTGAATACAAGGAGAGGAACTTAATAAGCATTATGCTTCCGTTCCGATCCTGTATTTGTTGTCCTTGTATATATGCATAAATTGTACATACAATTAATATATAATTTACATGTTTAAAACAATACGTATATTTTACACCTCCAACAACCTATACCTTGTAGTACATGTATAACAATCTTAAGCCTCAATCCCTTACCGTTCATATCTAGGGTACTGTCTTATTATTTTTCACGTTCTATCCACCCAACATGTTATAAAGTTTATTTTTATTTACACCGTCCTGTTTTATTGGGATAACAATAGGGTACAAGCAAGGTTTTACGCAAGCGTAAAATAGCTGCCGAGAGACATCAAGTCACGGGTGTTAAAACAATATTGAAAACAATAAATGTTGTCACGGAGACATAAACACGCCACGACATTCTTCCCGATTTTTACCAAGCATTTAACCGAGGCCAGTGAATGTTTCATCTCTAATATACATATAATAATAATGATGACTACATGCTACATTTCAGAAGACTGGTTTACGAAAACGTCATTTCAGCAAGTGAAACGGTAACCTTTCAACATTACAAAATATGTGTTTATACCATTTAAGTTTTTCAGACGAGTTCTTTAGGAATTCAAGTTGTAATGCATGCTTATTGCCACTTACATGAGTCACAGTCAGTTTACCATAGACCGATATAATACCCATATAAGTGTCAGCTGCCTGAATGAGTGAGGTTTGGTGCACCCTGAAACCTGGTTAAACACCCCAGCGGATTTTTTGCCACTGACGGTTCCAAGGCGGTAGCCCTGTTGTCAACCCTTTTATATCTATGGTGTCATAATTTGCTTTTTATTCATCTTTCTAATTATTGTTTGTTTCTATGCGTTTTTCTGTTTGACTGTGGTCGTAACATGCTACATTTACTGTTTATTTTATACCTACATTTAAAAAGCAAGCGACTTAAAGAGTGTTTACCAGCAAGTGAAGGTAGGTTGTCTTAGGGTTTGAAGGACAAGATTCATGATATTTTATCACTGTTCGGGTGTACGATCAAGTGTACGTTTATCGACGAGAATGATACTTCCTTTTTCAAAACTGTCGGTAAAAGGAAATACTAAAACAATTACTTACATTTGCAATTTGAGAAACATGTTTTTTGTCAATGTCTTACTGATGTATGCACGTTAAATTGAAGTAAGGACATATTTTCACCACCGTCTATTAGGAACGATTCAAAACAATGTGACTTTTTGATATATATACATCATTTTTGAGTAGCACATACTTTTCTGTTAGATTTTTATATTAACTCATAGATATTGACCTTCGCGCATAATAACTTCAAGTAATACACAAAAATATATTATTATATATTTCAGAACACAATGAAAGTATTTTCAGCAGCAAAATTGATGTTCTTCATCCTTCACATAAGTGGCAGCCTTTCACAGACATGCAACCAAAAATTCCAGATCAAAAACACGTGTATATCAATGTACGGCTCTGTAATCAATACATTCAACAATATTGCATCGGTATCAGGCTGCTGCGGCCTGTGTAATCTGGACATACGGTGCAATTCAGTAATATTTGACAAAACATCTGGAACGTGTCAGACCAATGCTAACAAAACAAGTAACTTTCCGACTGAATGTTTGTCGACGGTGAAATACGCCGAAGCGATACCGGTAAAGTTTTGCTTTTTTTTTATGATATATGCCAATTGGCTTCGTGTATTTATGTTTGTTTGAATGGTGTTTACGTCCGTTTATCACATGTTAAGCTATATATGACTGTCGATTTTTTGTGGTAGAGGCAGGCCACCTAAGTTTTCCTGGGTAGAACCAGTACCTCCCGCCATCCGTAAGAATAGACGCTTTCTCACTTGACAAAACGAGTGTGGGATTCTCATGCATTTATGTATCACTCATATACAGAATTAGTAAATGTTTGACTGATCAATACCCTAACTCTATTCATGTTTAATTGGTGGTGTTAATATATAAGAAGCATCATTTACTATTAAGGTACATTTTTTGAAATGGTTTGCATTGACAAATACTTTTACCCATGAGGAAAATCCTGTTATGACTCTGTTAAATGTGTTATGTTGTGTTTTGAGTAAATCCATTTCTTTATTGCCATCCAAACAATAATTTGCGTGTTGTTGTTTGTTTGTTTGTTGTTTGTTGTTGTTGTTGTTGATGTTGATGATGTTTTTGTGTGTTTCTTTTGTTGTGGGCTCTTTCGATAGTATTACCTACTATAGAGTCATGATTCCCATGCCTTTAATAATAGGTAGGCCCCATACAGACACCGATACGCACTTTTCCGGCTAGGTTCTGAAAACATCATGCAATAAACAACTGGCGTATTTCAGTATACTAAACCTTAAATACCACACGTGCATGCATCAAACTCTCCAACACGATGAATATCTCGTCGATCTATGCAATTTTGACACGACTTTCCATGTTTTCCAGCAGACATTTTCTCAATGTTTTCTTTCGAAATATCTCGCACTGTGTCGTTCCATATTTGGAAATTAACTCCGCCCTACTTACACGCCAAATACGGAACGATACAGTGCGCGGCATTTCGGAGACACATGGAGATTCGTACACAAATTGCCTAGATCGACGAAATATTCTTCTCTTTGGTGAGTTGTATGCATGCACGCGTGGTATTTAAGGTTTAGTCTATTGAAATAAAGCGGTTGTTTATGAAGGCATTTCTTGATAACTTCATAACCCACTGTTGATGGAGTCGACCCTGATACCTACCTATTCTATAAAGGATCGCATCGTCGCTCTATGGTAGGTTTACATAACAAGAGCTTTGTTTCTCGCAGCTAATATTGTCGCTGCTTGGGACGCTTATTAAAAATTTAAAATAGAGCTTTCATTAGAATGAATGTAAAATAAATATCGATACTAAGATGCTTTACGTATTTTATATTTATGTATTTAGGATCAGAAGCCTTGTCACACACGATCAGTTGGTATGCCGTGTACGTCATCATCTCAGTGTAAAACTACAAACTCGACCTGCTTCACTGGTTTCTGTGGCTGCAACCTTGGCTACAGCTATAACGCTTCGGATGACCAGTGTGTAGACAGTGAGTAAAACATTATCATGTAACCCGCTACATATATAAAATAGACTTTCTTTCTTTGAATTAAGACCATTCCATTTATGTGACAAAGAGGTGTGTTTTTGGGGGGGGGGGGGGGGGGAATGACTGGTCAGCAGATGGACATTGCAGGTTGATCTGGGTTTACAGTGGATGCAAAGGCTATTATCGTCGTGCTTAGCGGAATAAGGGTTAAAAATGAATGTCCTTTAAAAGATGTTTATCTAAATAATGTCGACAAACATGCATTGTTACTCCCATAGCTCTATCTGGAATATACTTTGTAAAGAGTATTCGGTTTAGATAAGGGGCTGCAATGGGTTAATGCCACACCAACACAAAACAAACGCCACATGGTGACAACGAATTGGTGCATCTAGAACTTCCTACGCAACTGCACTGCATGATTCTTGAAAGAGTTCATAGATATCTAACAGGAAGATTGATGTTGCATGGTCCGGCCGGTTAGCTCAGTCGGTATAGCATCGGAACGGTAGTCCGAAGGTACCGGGTTCGAACCCCGCATTTTTCTAGCCCTGTGATATATGTATAAGGAACTATTGCTGTCATTATGATGAAAGCTGCTACTGATCCCAATATTTATTTTCGACTCTGATGTAAGCCATATTAAATCATTCAATATCAAAACATAAATGAGGATAGAACAAAGTCGAAGATTATAATGTTCAAAATGATATAGGCCGCCACGTGTATGCCAGAATAAACAGAGATCTCTTAATATCTTTAAATCAACGTCAAACCACATGATTTGCATTCTCTGTGTGTTTTTAATGTTTGTTAAATGTGCATAAATAGCATACGCTCCTGAACTATCAGTGCAACAGTAAATATATATTACTTGATAAACTGGGAGTGGATCACGATGATGACACATGTCTTCATTCATCCAGTCAAATTATACCGACATTATACGAAACGTATTTGGTGTGAATCGGTCGGGGATCGAACCCGACATCTCCAGCAATGTAAGACGGATGTTCTACCACAAAGTCACTGCCGCGGGACCGTGGTTAACAGGAACGCCAGACGACTATGTCTACACTAATGGTTAATCGATGCACTACCAGATTCGCACAGTGAATGATCGAGTTCGACGCGGTAAGCGTGTGTCGGGGTTTAAATCCAGCCAGAATGATCCCTAATTCCTGAGGAGTTTGGGCGTTTACCAAGGGAAGCACAGTCTCCGTTGCATTTATAAGTGAAACACGTCAATATATTTCGTCACGTTGCCTCTTTAGGAAATTAGGGCTGACCTACGTATTCGGCTTGCGGAAAATGTTCTACGTTATGTTGCAGTAAACATTAAAATGGTATATTCCAGATAATTTCCGTTACCCCCATTAAGGAACGATGTTATACCCAAATTTACACCCCACCCCGACCCAACCACCGCCTGGAAAGTTAACGTTACTGGTACACGGACACATACCGTCCCGCCTAGCAACATAATCACCCAGAAATTAGTTATCCCTACACTCCCAGGTTCCTCTCCTTCTTTTATCTAATGAATGCTACTTTTGACTAAGTACACAGTTCTGAAAAATCACTTCCTTCCTTCCTTACGCCACCTCTTTCTCCTTTTTTGTTTATCAAGTACAGAATTGCCTTAGCGAGGCTATGACAAGCTCCCTGGATTACAGCTTAATTTGTTTTGTATGGTGTTTTACGTCATTTTCAACACATGTCAGGTTATATATGACGGTCTATTTTTTGTGGTGGAGGCAGACAACCCACTTTTCCTGGGTAGAACAAGTACTGTACACCCCCGCCATCCGTAAAAATCGACAATTCCTCTCGCTTACAAGTCGAGCTCCCAGTGGGATTCGAATCCGCAGCGGTGAGAGGCGAGATGGTTTACAACACAACGTCGTTAACCCCTCGACCACAGAGACGCCTTAACAATGATCCTGTTGTTGTGCATACAGTCTAACTGTAACTTGAATGTATAAGCCTTACATCTTCATGATGATTAGGGCTTAGAATATAACCTGAAGGGGATTTCTTTATTTACACTGCCCCGTTTTATTTGGATGACAATAGAGGTTACGTCAAATTATGGCGGCCATCTTGGTCGCCATCTTGGATTTCTCGAACCCCACAATGATGTCAGGCTATCATCCTTATTTTTCTTTTTCCCTAGATGTCCCATACAAGATTAAAGAGAGAATTTTAGGGGAACTTTAAATAGTTTCAAAACCATATCTCCAGAACTCACGAGAACTAATGTACTAGTACACTGTGTCCCATTTACACTGCACCTATGTACAAAACAGGTAGCTTGCTTAAAACATGTATAATATGGTAACATCTTTAAAGATATCCAGATACTGTTTAATATATTCACTGGATTGTTTATTAAAATGTTTATGTAACGAGGAACTAAAACGGAAATGGTTTAGTAGTCCAGTATAGGTGGCTTTGAAGTAGTATACCGCTTAAGCCGGCGCTAGGGGCGTGAGAGTTGTTGCTTCTTACATTACCGCTCACATTACATCTCACGAACAGATTCAATAAAACCCAGTCTGCTACGTTATGATCTTGGTTGTGTTTGTTGCTTCCAAAGGATCTCCTTCGTCAGTATTTACTTAAGTATACCTTAAGAACCAACACATGTATGGTGTACCTTTTGGGACGAACTGTGCACCTCTTGTCGTAGATTTGTTTTGTATTGCTATGAAAGAGATTTCATGTTGATTCTTTTACCAGATACTCAGGTAAATATAATCGAAGCCTTTAATGACACCTTTCGGTATCTGTATGACATATTTAACATCGACAACCATTTCTTTTCTACTATGTTTAACACAACATGTATCTATCCTAAAGAACTCAACAAAGCTTATATTTCTGATACTGTCGCTTCTTTCTCGATTATCATCTCTCTATTGAAAATGGAGAAATAATAAGCAGACTCTATGACAAGAGAGATAATTTTTATTTTGAAATTGTTAATTATTACCATTTAGATGGGATTGTTCGCCTAGCAACTTCTTGTGGGGTCTATGTGTCTCGACTTACTCGTTTATCTAGAGCTTGTAGTTGAGTTGAGGGCTTTACTATTCGTAATATTTGTATAACTAAAAGTACTCCATCCAAAAACTTCGAAAACCCTTTGCAAAATTGTATTGTCGCAACCCTGATCTACTTTTAAAATTTAAAAGTACTCTCAGAACTCTTCTACCACAAAGACTATCTCAACCTGACTTCTGTTTGCGTGTTTGTTTCTGTGTTTTGTGGTTGACTGTCCTCCTTGAATGCTACTTTCCCTGTCCGATCTTTTTATATTTTTTTCTATTGTGATATGATTAACAAATGCATAAGAGCCTTGGTCATACTCACTTTCATACAATCGTTGTTTAACTTCTTAAAACGTTCATCAAAAGAGGTAATGGCCCTGTTATTTTGCAACGCGCTACATGTTTAGTGGTTAACCCATTTACAGTTCGATACTGTGCTTTTGTCTTTGAGATGACCGTATAGATTGTGGACTCTATGATGACGGCTACCTAAATCCCCAAAGCACGGTAGCGTTTGATTCTTGTCTTAAATCTTGTCGTGTCGTACCCTTAACGGTTTGTTCTCATGTTGCTCTGGCTTCTACCAAGTCATTTAGTACTTGTTATGTGACTTTATAGCTAGATTTTTGTTTTTCTATTCATATATACATGATCATCTATGTGTTATACTTATATTGCCTATAAATGCTGCTTTGTTTGTTGCAGAATATAACCTGGCGGGTATATCTTTATTTACACTGTCCCATTTTATTGGGATGACAAAAGGGTAAGAATGCGGTTTGGTGCAATCTAGAACCTGCCAAGTCATTAAGTATTTACTATTTGGATTTTTCGGCTTTTGTTATATTCATTTATCACAGATTATGACACAGGTGTAATACAACCTGGAACGATTTTGATTGGTTGAGTTGAATCTGTAACACTACGCAGGTTTTATTGACTGAAACTATTTTATTTATTACAAAGTCATATAGATCTAGGTCATAAACTTAGTATTTACCATAGCTTATACTAACTAATGAAAGTTATACAAATCAGTGTGCAATTTTGTTAAAGTCGTCGTAAAACGCCTTTTGTAAAGAGATAAAAAACGAACTCTTTGATACTCATCGTTTTGTGTGACGTGACGTTGCGACGTCACATAACGTTCTGCCTGATTTTATGACGTTTTGGCGCTAAAGTGTGTCTGACGTCGTGGCGGTTTTATGTCCATCGGAATTATTTTTTTACTTATTTGATTGCAATGTTATATGATAAAATGGATCTTAAACTCGTTCCCATTCCATATAAGATTTATGAAACTCGTTATGAATTATTTTTAATTTTAACTCGCCAAAAGGCTCGTTAAAATTAAAATAATTCATAACTCGTTTCATAAATCTTATATGAAATGGGAACTCGTTTAAGATCCTATATATATACATGATCATCTGTGTGTTATATTGCGTATTAATGCTTCCCTGTTTTTAAGAGAATATAACCTGGCAGGCATATCTTTCGTTAACTGCCCGGTTATATTAGGATGACCATACCAATGCGGCAGCCCTGTTTCCAACTCATTTGCATTTGTGATGTCACATGCCTTGCTATTCAATAATATTGTACATGTAATTGTTTTAATTTGTATTTTTGATTGACTGTGTTCTGTGATAGCTACATTTCCTGTTTATTTACCTACTTTTAGGATGCTCTTCAGATGAAATTGTATGGATAATTTAAGAAATAAAGGGTATTTACTAGTATTCAAGTGCAGAACAATAGTCTATTCCCATGTTTAAAGCTATATTTTATTATAGTACATTTCTTTCTCATTTATTTCAGTATGTTCATCATATGGGTCCACTTTCCAAACCACCACAGGGCATGGCATTGTTGGTTTCGATGACCGTACCATTTACGGAATTTCAATAGAAGCTTGCAAAGCGGCATGTGTAGCGGAAACTGGTTTCATTTGTCGCACGTTTGATTTCATGCTAAACGATGGCAGGTGTTATATGTCCGTGGAAACAGCTCTGACACAGCCGGCGTTTTATCGCATTAATGCATTCGCAAAACATTACCAAAGGGACTGTGCTTAAAGACATCACACCAGAATCAAAAGATCACGGACGCTTTACATCTAGAGACGATCACAAACTTGTTAATCCTCTACTGTGGAAAATATTTATTGAGGCCCTGACATAATTCTATATAAGACTACAATGTGCAATGTTTGTTTACAATTGATAAATGTTCATTTTACTGTTTCGAATAGAAACATTAAAATGTGGCAGATTAAAAAGGTAAAATCTGCAAATTCAATACTAAAAATATTGAAATTAAATCATGTTGGTACTGTTACACATACAATTTAGAAATAATTAAATCGGATTTAAAATTGTTTGTCGGGGCCTCATAATATAACGGTACATACCAATCTCCAATTTTGCATGAAATTCTCGTACTTCTCACAATGCATGAAAAAAACAATCATAATTATGCCCCCACTATTTCTGTAGGATGGATTAGGCTGGTGGGATGTCTTTAAATAGATCAGTTACTATAAACATGATAAATGACGATACATAACATTAACTTTGAACTAACTGTAAAACAAATACGGTGTTATTTGATGGCTTCTTGTATTCATATTGCGTCTATAGATCTTATAGATTAATAGTATCAGTACCAAAATGAATACATGTAATACTAATAATAATACTAATAATTATAATACTAATAATTATAATACTAATATCTCTATTCATTGAGGATAACATATTTGGTGCAATCTGTTTCAAACAAACTGCATATTTGCATTATTTACGCATCGTTGAAATACTTTTATCGAATAAAGTATGTTAGATATATATTCAGTTGAAACTTGCACAATTCGTTCTGACGTAATTAAAACAGTTCTTCAATTGTTGATTAATATCAAGTAACAGCAAAATATTTTGTTAAATAGCACTGCTATAAAGTGATAGTAAATTTTGAAATTCAGTAACAATACGTACAAACAATTATAAAATTAATGTTTTGATTATAAAATAAGATGTCGTAAGATACAGACTCACCAATGTATCGCTAGACGATATAAATTAGGTATTTCGCGAAATCGAAAATTAGGCCATGAGCCAGACAACTTTTTGCTACCATTTCAGGTGGCAAATTCTTACTGGTACCATGTTATATAGTACATTGTACAGAAAAAATCCATGATAGCAGTGTCAACAGAGTAGCTGTTTCCTGTTATTTGAGTTATCTCCCTCTTTTAAATAAAAACCGGTTTCCTCATTCTCGCACTCGATCGATACTAGTATCATCTCTCGTGCTTGGCGCTTGGAATTATGGGGCAAAAAGTAGTCCAGTCAGGTGATTTGCGTATATATAGCTAGGGACCAAAACCCAGGTTTTAGGACCCAATCTAGACACGCCGGACAAAAGCACCAAACTTTCCTCAAATGTGTGTTTTATATTTCTATGTATTTTTAAAAGGGTCCCCAAAGGTTCGTGCATCTCGAAATGTATTAGGATTATATGCACACTGAATTACCGCACCGCGGATGAAGTCCTGAAAAATCAGGAGGGCACCTGCCGAATATCAGTGATGAATTTGAAAAATTCGAAATGACGTCAGTATGCGGTTTCTTTAAATCATCGTTTTCTCTGAAACCATAATTGCTAGAGGTATAATAATTTGCATATGGCACGATCTTATTGTCCGTTACAAAATGCTTTAACATGGTGACCCTGGGATCATATATGGCCCCGCCCCAGGGGTCACACATTTATATAGAATCTTTTCTGAAACTACACAAGCGCTAGACGTCTTATGTTTTGCATGTAGCATAAGCATAAACGTATAGTCCTGTACCATGTGTACCACCTGGAGTTATATTTGGCCATACCCCTCGAGTCACATATTTGCTTACAGTTATATAGAAACAACTTTAAAAAAATCTTCTCTGAAACTGCAATAGCTAGACGTGTAACATTTTGCGTGTAGCGTAAGCTTGGGGTACTCTACCAAATATGTTCTAATGGTAACCCTGTGGTAATATTTATCCGCACCCGAGGATCACAGTGTTACATAGAGTTATATAGGAATGCATATAAAAACTTTTCTTTCTTTGAAACTACAAGAGCTAGACGTCTTGTATTTTGCATGTAGCATATGATTATTGTCCTCTACCAAGTTTGTTTAAATGGTGACCCTTGACTCAAGTTTGGCCCTGCCCTGAGGGTCACACTATTACATAGAGTTATAAAGAAAAGCCTTAAAAAAATCTCCAAATCTACATGAACTAAGTGTCTAAAATGTTGCATGTAGCATAAGCTTATGGTTCTCTACCTAGTTTGTTCAAATGTTGATACTAGGCTAAAATATTTGGAAATTGCTATTGTAATTGTTTCTTTAACATTTGAGCACTTTGAGGCAAGGCTCTTTATTTTTTCTTTTATTTTTTTTTATAAAATCACTTCAGTTAGTCTTAAAAAAAGCAATATTTATAAAAAATGGGACGTTTTGTGAAGACCTAAACTAATTAAAACAATTGAAACTGTTATCGTAAATAAATATCTATTGTGACGATGTTTAAAAAAGAGTATGATAATGGATTTTTGGAAACGGCCGAGCACGGCACATACGAAATATTGCAGTCTCGGTTTGATTGAGACTGTTCATGAGCGGTAGTGAATTATGCTAGCTACCGCTCACGCCCTCTAGCCCCGGGTTGAGCAGAACTTAACTTTAACACTAAGATCAAAAAGGAGACCGCTGCATTGTCATAACAAGACAATTTATGGACCAACTGAGTATTCACATGAAGCGTTGGATATAATACATTGACTACTGTAGCTTTGTCCATAGCATTATCAGCATCTATATATATGTATACCTAAAAGAGGAATATATAGTCCTATATAAACCGTAGCACTCAAACGCAATTTCACCGTAGGTTAATACTGTTCAACAAACTAAATACAAAAATCAAAATAATTACTCAATGAACCGGACACTATACAGCATATAGAGATTAATTACTCAATGAACCGGACACTATACAGCATATAGAGATTAATTACTCAATGAACCGGACACTATACAGCATATAGAGATTAATTACTCAATGAACCGGACACTATACAGCATATAGAGTGATGAATACAGGATAAGCGACTTGGAACTGTCAGTAGGCAATACGGCCTACTGGTTAACTTAAATCAATTTCATGTGTACACAACATCGCTATTATCCTTTCTTGACAAGACAGTGTAAATATTAGTACATCCCATCAAAGGAAATCTTGAACAATAATGTCAACTCCCAGAAAAATTGTAACCGATATACTTAATTTCTTTTTAAATATATATCAAAATACTTAATTAGAAACACCTCAGGTTGTGTCCAGAGTTTTACAGAATAAACATAGCAGTTGCAGCAAAAGAGAGAAACATCTAAGGTACGACCAAAACAACTGAAGGACGGAAATTCATGCACCTACTTACCTTTTCAGGGTTTCAATGATTTTAACTTAATATTGAGCTTTTTGTTTTGCAAATGTACACCCTTACTTCGCACAAAACACTATGAAGAATTACCATATTATTGAAGTATTAGCGGTATGTCAGACATAGTTTCCTGTAAATATAACTGTGATCACTAAATGTGTACTGTCCGGGTACCGATCCTTATGTGTAAGAGTGTTTTTTTTTTGTATTTGTTTTTTGTTGTTTTTTAATTTTTTGTTGAGTTTTCTTGTTTTTTGTTTGTTTTGTGTTTTCTAAAACTTCAATCTTATATTTCATCTTTTATTAAAATATTATACTTTTAAGTAATACTATAATTTAAATGAGATATGGGTATGTAAAATTAATTGTTTTTTATTATCCCAAAGCCTTTTTCATTAATTGGTATATCCAATCAAAACATAGCAACGGACTGGGCATATATAAGGTTACATACATATTGAAACTCGAAGACAGTCCCGACATAATGTCTTGCCATTGAGGGATTCTCCTCTTGGTACACTGGCGGAGGGAGTATAATCCTTAGAACGACACACACATACACACATTTACTAGAAAAGAATCACTGTTTTCTCCAGTTTTTTTGGATATAACCGTAGCATGCACATAAGGCAATTTTTAAATTAAATAAATACCTAGATATGTTAACATATCCTCGAAACATACACTTGAATTATTTGATAAGCTGGTCACAGCCATACTAAATTATGGTAAAGAAATATGTGTTTTTTTTTAAAGCAAATCAGATTGAATGTGTACATATGCAATTCTGTAAGTCTCTGCTTGGTGTGAAAACGTCTACTCAAAATGATTTTATTACGGTGAACTAGGTTTTGTTTGTTTGTTTGTATGATGTTTAACGTCATTTTCAACATATGCAAGGTTATATATGACGGTCGATTTTCTGTGGTGGACGCAGACCATCCACTTTTCCTGGGTAGATCCAGTACTGTACACATCCCGCCATCCGTAAGAATCGACACTTTCTCACTTACAAGTCGAGCTCCCCGTGGGATTCGAACCCGAGAGGCGAAGGTTTACAACGCAACGTCGGGGTGAACTAGGTAGAATTGACTATCACACAAGGCGGTTGTATCTTATTATCAGATACTGGTTCAAAGTTATAAATGCAAGAGAGCACACATATATAAAGCAGTGTATATACAATGATGTTAAATGATCTAAATGATAGCCCGAATAAAACTAACTGGGCCTCTTTGGTGCGAAACACATTATCTTCAATCGGATTTTACGAAGTTTAGTTAGCACAAAGCATAGGGAATATTAATGCCTTTCTATCTGTATTAAAAAAACGCCTTAGTGACAATTGCAACTTTATATAACACTGGAACGCAAGAACACAAGAGTCGAGCGTCATTTTACATACACTTTGCCTCATTCGGTTTCCAATCATATTTAGATACTGTTAATATTACAACATTCCGCAAAGCACTTACACAGTTAAGGGTATCATCTCACAGATTAGAAACTGAGGCTGGGCGTTGGACTGACCAACGTATTACGCATATAGAAAACAGGTTATGCAAGACATGCGCGGTATTAGAGAATGAGTTTCATTTCTTCTCGAGTGTCCAATATATGATCATTTCAGAGCTGAATGCATAAAGCCATATTATACTAATAGGAAAAGTATGTTCAAATTAATTCAGTTATTACAATCAAATAACAAACGAAACATCCAAAATTTAGCCGCTTACACGTTTAATAGTTTTAAAACTAGGATTGACTTACTATTTGCATCATAGTTTATAAACTTATTTTATGTTAAGAACAGTTTGTAACTTATAAAAGAATTATCGATTTTTATTTATTTCTTCTTACCATATGACCATAGTTATGTATGTATTTGTGTTATTTATCGCTAAAACATTACGAAATACAAAGATGTTCTTAATGGAAATATAATTCTCACTGAATGCTTGCCCATTGTGAACTGAACATATTGCTTTCTGAGTAATGTTGTTATATTCTTCATGTTTTCGATTTAAACAGTGATTTTATACTGGAGTTAGCTAATGTGTATAATTAATACTTGATAATTTCCAGTATGTACAATTAATACGTTATCTAACATTAATGTTAGCACTGTATGAAACTGTCTAATGTTCTCTAAAGAGTTATTCTTAACCAATTTCGTCTTCGCTTTCCCCGGGTTAAGATAATCTCAAAGAGATACTTCCAGTTACATAAACGAGTATGTTTTATCAACAAAGAACCATTGTACGTTTATTAATAAACTGTCAATGACGGTTGATGTTTATTAGTACATTAACAATGGCAATTTGTATGTGAGCGCCATTGTAATTATTGGCTCCAAAGCGAGAGTCCAGAAGTAGTATATATCTGCTTTTAACACATTTTTTCTATATGCACAGACCGTCTTAAAATAAAATAAAACTAATAATCTAAATGTCACGAAAATCAGTGTAATCGATCCCTTGTTGTAAACATTAAAACGATGTCATACATGAAGAGATTCAGATAGGATTAAGTATTTATTACTGATGTTATCTGCTGACCGCGAGCACTCGCGTATTATGACATGAAATCCACGTGCAATAAATCCTTACCATTCATGAGGTTGCTTGAACACTTTTGAATTTTGAATAAGATGTAATACCTAACTGTATGCTTTACGTAAAATAGCATTCCAAGGCGGTAGCCCTATTGTCAACCCTTTTGTGTTTGTGATGTCGTTTACTTTTGTTATTACTTTTGCCTTCTTGTTTGTCTGTTTCCATGTTTGTTTCTGTGTTTTGTGGTTGACTGTCCTCCTTGAATGCTACTTTCCCTGTCCGATCTTTTTATATTTCTTTTTACCATAATTAATATAGACATATTACACAATGTTGTATTTTATATAATCTGTATGTTTTTGTAGCACTGTCCGCTAGAACGGAATGTTTTATTAAACCTTTATTTGTTTTTGCTCAAGGGTCCTGTTTGACCTATTGCAATTGATTACATTTATGCACACATTGTAAGGTTTATGGGGGATGGCCTCGAACCTCCATGGACCTATGACGAGGCACAATAAAAGTTATTCTATCATTAAAATAGTGAAGTTTTAATATTTTAGTTGTATGCATTTCAACGCAGTCACCCTCCTTGAGCGCATACAGCTTGTGACCCAGTTGATACCTCGGTGGACCTAAAATCCGGAAAATCCGCTATCAGGCCTCCCCGGCGTAAAAAGTGTCAATAGTGGGTGGGGTAATTTGACTTCCAATTTTAACAAAAAATAGTGATTTTAAGCAGAATGCAGTGCCGAAACAAAGCTTACATATTTTGCTTTAATCTACTATGAATTATAATAAACTTAATTGCATATTTTAGAAATATATTAACAATTATTAAAAAAACATAATGTGTATCCAAAATGTGATGCTCGGGCTACAATGATACACCTATTAATGTTCAATTTAAACTGTATAAACTACTCTTTCCAGATTTCTATCATGGAAAAATGTCATCTACAGGCATTGCTTTTTTCAGAAAGTGATTGTAGAATATGCCACCTGAGTTTGCAGCAATATTGAAAATGTTGGGTCTTGGCTCAAGGCCTAAATGTAATAAGTAACTTAAAATTGTTATACGGTTGGTTGGGGAACGTCAACGGAGTTGAAAGTTTCATTGGTATAATTGAATGTGTATCTGGCAAGATTTCCCGTGTTTCAAGGAAGACAAATGGTTCTGCGTATAATCCAAATTCTCGGAAATATATTGATAACTTAATCATTCATAAAAAAGACGACCACGGTAAATCAAAACGAACGTTGTTCTAATTCTATAACAAATGGAGATGCCCTGATAAGAATACCGATGTGCTATCCTCTTTAGGTTAAAGAAACTAAACCGTCAAATAAAGGCAAAACTACACAACAATACCGTTTATCAAAACTCCGTCTAAGCGTTCAGGTCATATACTAATGTATATGTGCCAATTAAAAGTATAGTTTATATGCATGAGTTCTTACAATACCCGTGATTGAATATGCGTGAATTAATTATGAGTTGGTAACTCTTAATTTGACGCTACAGTTTGGGGGTTTGGCCTGGCTGGTTTTAGTCGTTTATATTGTGTCTATAGAGTTTAGATTCTCAAAATATGTAAGTTATATTATAAGTATATATATACCGCGTTGTCAGTAGGTTTAGAAACCGTGTACGTAGCCGTCATTAGGGTTAGAAACCGTGATATGTTGCAAAATGTGACTGTTGTTTGCGGGATAGCTCCGTTAAACATGGAATAACGAATCACTTGTTTAGCTTAGTGTAAGTATGTGTTGGCTGTTTTTTATTCTATATGCAATAGCATGAAATCCTTAAAATCTTTGGAAAATATGTGATAATAAGTTTATGATTTTATAATTTTCATATCTGCCCCCATATTCGCCCTCGGCCTAAATTAGCCCTCGAGCTTACGCTCCATCGAGCTGACGATCTCGGGCAGATATAGGAGTCTCGGAGAGAGGTCATTACACATATGAACATTTCCACATAATGATCTATAATAATTACACTTGTGGTAGAACTACAGTCGACGTAACTATAAATTTGAATTTGTTTAAACTTTTGTGATGAATGTATGATGTTTCACATCGATTTTAACAATGTTTCAGTCGTATCACGACGGTGTCAACAATGTTTCAGTCGTATCACGACGGTGTCAACAATGTTAATGTTTCAGTCGTATCACGACGGTGTCAACAATGTTAATGTTTCAGTCGTATCACGACGGTGTCAACAATGTTTCAGTCGTATCACGACGGTGTCAACAATGTTTCAGTCGTATCACGACGGTGTCAACAATGTTTCAGTCGTATCACGACGGTGTCAACAATGTTTCAGTCGTATACAATGTTTCAGTCGTATCACGACGGTGTCAACACTGTTTCAGTCGTATCACGACGGTGTCAACAATGCTCATCGTTATAGTGCTACCAATCATTAGACACATGTCATAATACCCCATACTGACATCGGGCAGACCAGTCATATAACTACCCTTTATATGCTGAACGTCAAACAAGGGAGCTACAAGTACTATTTTTATGAAATCTGTGGTATGTCCCGGCCGAGGATTGAACTTACAATTCACACAAGCGAGGAGGATGCTCTACTATGGCAAACCGCTATATTTGATGAAAAATATGTTTAATATATGTTATCTTTACTGGTCCTTTGGGATACAATTATATAGGTGGCTTTGAAGTAGAATACCGCCTAAGCCGGTGCTAGCGGGCGTTAGAGGTGTTGCACCTTATATTACCTCTCACGAACAGACTAAAGAAAACGAGTCTGATACTTTTGTCTCTTGTTTGTGTTTGTTGATTCCAAGGGAACTCTGTTTCATTTATTAAATTTCAAAATGTATGGTTAATGCTCTATATTAGATATAGTTGGATTAGCAATATGGTACACTGATCCATTGCTCAATTTCTAAAATTAATAAAGTTGATTAAAGTTTTCAGTTAACACTATCCTAACTTTAAAATTGCACATTAAAGGGTGTACATCATGTTTAAAACGTGAAGTAATTCAAACATAAAGAATGGAGCATTAACGGTTTCCTAAAATAAAGCGCACTAATTAATAATTGTAAATTACAACACGTCTTATCAGGTCATGGAGGAATTCCCATTGCTGTAGCGTTTCTGCACTTCCCCAAGTCGCTTGTTGAGCATGACGATCTGGTCCCAGGCTATTCTGACGCTCACGTTGCAATGCATAGCGATTTCTTTACCGCAGAGTATAAAATAGCTAACCCTGGCACCTAACCATAGTTGGAAAATACCTTATTCGGGCATTTTATTTTATCTGTTCAGTGTAATTTATAATTTTACATTGATGTTTTTTTGTGTTTTTTTATACATTTAATACAGAAATAATGTCTAAAACAAATACCGATCCTAATGCACTTTTTTTAAGGAAGTAAAGTTTGGATGGCGACATAGTTATTGAAATACTTTTTTTTAAATGGTGATCTAGTTTCATTTACAGCCATCATAAGTTTGTATATACCAACTTAAAGATTAGTAAAGTCAGTGCATTCTTGTAAAGTGTTAGATTACTGCAGTATCTGTATTACTGCATGTCAAGTGTTAGATTACTGCAGTATCTGTTCAAGTGTTAGATTACTGCAGTATCTGTATTACTGCATGTCAAGTGTTAGATTACTGCAGTATCTGTATTACTGCATGTCAAGTGTTAGATTACTGCAGTATCTGTATTACAGCATTAGTTGTATGGAAATGAAGAAATAGTTATCTACATCTATGACAAGAGAGATGATTTTAATGTTGATGTTGTTAACTAAGTTGGGGATGTTCTCCGAGCAATTTCTTATGGGGTCTAATGTTTCTCAAATTATTTTATTACATCTGATTGAGTATTTGTTGAAAGACTCAGTATGAAATGTCATTCATAGCAATACAAACCAAATATGCGACAACAGCTTCACAGTTCTTACCCATTGGGATATCAACAATTCGTTCAATACCTGACGAAAATGGTATATAGAATGTAAGTACTTCTTGACATATCCCCTTATTGTAATCGGCTAAATTGCCGTTAATAAAACATGCTTTCATATTGTAAATGCGAATTGTGTATTTAAATTGCAAAACATTTCTTATGAACGCAAATCGGGAGCGTGGGTGTCGTATTTTCTATATGTACAGGTGGGAAGCAGAGTGGTTATTTACCTCCACCGACTACTTTTCATAGCAACACATGACAACGGAAAGTACATGTAGTACGTCATTTTCCGTCAACGTAAAAAAAAGTGAAACGGCCGCCATTTTCTTTTTTTTAAAACACGTAATCTGGAAGATTGTTACAAGTTTACATGATTAAAATTTCAGTTCCCCTTTAAATTTCTTCATCTTCAGCTGTATTGACTTTTAGAAGCTTTACTGCGCGAGAAATTGCGAGATTCACCCATTTAAAATTTCGAAGCGAGGGGAAATAACTCGTAAGAGATGCCATTGTTAAAATGCGTTTAAAAATTGTATCGGTACTGACATTTTGACATGACGCGACTCTAGGAGGAGTCTTGCTTTGTCTTGCTAAGAACCTGTAAATTTTGTACGCGATGATGGGTTTTACAATCTGAAACTGAAATATACAGAAATTTTTGGAATTTAGCATTTATTTTATTTTTTTGCTAAACATGGTGTAAATCCCACCCATTTTTCTTCATTAATTCAGATGAAATCACTAAGCAATGGAATACAATTGTACTTTAACACATTAATTTGGTATTTTGTTAGAGATAATGGTATAATCCACTGAAATATATCTTATTCTGGTGTGTGATTCAGTTTGTCTTGCTGTTGCCCATTAGTTGCCTTTAAAACTGCTACATGCATATGGGGTAGGCTTAACTTTTGAGACATTACTTCAATTTTGTCTCTTTTTTCTGGCATTTTATAGCCAAACTGTATATTGTATTGGACATTATGCATCTTAATGTGCTCCCAAGCAGCCTTATGGTCTATAGTGTGCCTCAAAACTGTTGTAATTTAACAGAATGTCTGTTTCTCCATGAAAAATGAGGAAATTTCATGCATGAGTGATTTTAATATCTACATCTCACATTATGTGTATATTTTAGTTTGGTATATAGAAGGCAATGTTTGAAAACTTTACTTGATGGAAATATACCAAACGGTTAATTTATTTTGGCATTTTTTCTAGTTTTGTATAATGCGTCTTAAAATCCTTGATTTCTACTAGCCGAATAGTTCTTTGCATGCAGGAATTGAACTGAAAAAATAATACCTCCTTGCAAAAGCATCTGATTTTCCATTCGGTCAACCTTATTGGTCAGTTAGATGTATTCGATAACTATTTTTGACAAATGTCGCGACTCTTTTAGGTTTTAGACCAGACCAGTCAGGAAGTACTTTCGGGTCGTAGGGTGCTGAAATAGTTCCTTGAAAGAATCCAAAGTTTCTAGTTTGCATGTGTTTTCCCCAAGATTAGTTTCTATTTCATTGTTAAATCTAACCTGAGGTTAAAGTAGTATGTCTGTTGTCATGAATAGTTAGTATTTTACTGTGTTTGTCAGGATTATTTCTTTGGAGAGTAAGAGCACAGAGGTTAGGTAGAGATGTGGTTTTGACAGATGTTTATTTCAAATACACATGGTGTGAATGAATGACGCGAAATGTTGAAAAACTGAATCGGTGTTTTATTCCAGATATGGGACCGTTTGCTAGCCAAATGTGCTTAATACACAGAATAAAAGTGTATTTAAGCGAACGAATGTTGTGGAACTTGTGACTGATCTCCAAATATAATCTATATTGCATTGTGTTCAATGGGCTGATTTTCACAGATCTGACACCTGAATATAATATGTTCACATAAATTAGACATACCGATATAGCATTTCGCCGTGATCTAGGGGTTAGTAAAGCCGCCCTAAGTGCACGTTTTGATTTCAATGCACAATATCAAGGGTTCGCTTCCCGGTGCAAGCGAAAAAATATTACTCTCCTTTTTTATTTAATAAATTAATAAAATTAAAGTAGGTCGTTAGGAATTTGTTTTAAATCAGTTATTTTTTCAATAATAGGAAAATTGTTTGACAATAGTCATCGGGTATTAGAACTTTGGCTACTGACGCACATCCAAACGACATATACGGATATATTTAAATGCAATATGCTGTACACACTTGTGGCAATTTACCGTACAAATATTCAGTGACAGCAATCAATATTCCGTACATCGATCTTAAAATTAACGTGATTCTGAAGAATTTAGAAAAATAAAACTGCGATCAACTGGTAAAATGTAGCTAAAGCCTCGCTGTGTATACAGAATAGAGGTGTATATGTCGTGATATAAGATAACTTGTAAGTAAAAGACTATTAAAATGTTATATTTTGGTAGCTAAAGCCGTCTCGCTGTGTATACAGAATAGAGGTGTATACAGAATAGAGGTGTGTATGTCGTGATATAAGATAACTTGTAAGTAAAAGACTATTAAAATGTTATATTTTGGTAGCTAAAGCCGTCTCGCTGTGTATACAGAATAGAGGTGTATACAGAATAGAGGTGTATATGTCGTGATATAAGATAACTTGTAAGTAAACGACTATTAAAATGTTATATTTTGGTAGCTAAAGCCGCCTCGCTGTGTATACAGAATAGAGGTGTATACAGAATAGAGGTGTATATGTCGTGATATAAGATAACTTGTAAGTAAAAGACTATTAAAATGTTATATTTTGGTAGCTAAAGCCGCCTCGGTGTGTACAGAATAGAGGTGTATACAGAATAGAGGTGTGTATGTCGTGATGTAAGATAACTTGTAAGTAAACGACTATTCATCGTCAGTACGACGGTGAAACGTAAACCTACTAGTGATAGCATGAACCAGAACTAACTGTGAATGCGAATACCGAAAAGTTAGAATTATGTTCATTTCCGGTCCATATGGTAACTAATGGTTACTTACAAGTTCAAAGTCACATGTCCATGGGATGTAATTTTTGTGTTCATTCCAAGGTCTTAGCAATTTCAGATAATGAAAATAAACCCTATATGTTTATACATTAATATAGGGTGTACACAAAATCAAATGTTGAGTCTAAATTAGTTTCAGGTCAATGTCTGGTCCATAACTTATGTATGCATTTTGTGGAGCGCTGTGGTCTAGTAGTAGAGCGTTGGACCCATGATCCAAAAGTCGTGGGTTCGATTCCCGTCATTGTCATATGCGTTGTGTCCCTGAGCAAGACACTTTATCTGCATTGCTTAGTACTGGTTCTACCCAGGAAGACATCGAGAGTGATTCAAATAAGTTCATAGAGCTTTCGTTACAATCGATGTAAAATAAATAAGTTTAAACTAACTTATGTTCATGTTTAAGTCCAGTGGTTTTTAAAGTTGAGCTCGCTATGAGGCAGTGCCTTATTTACATTATACATACTACTCCGTGGAATATAATACATTGGCGGTGCAGTGGTGTCATCTTATCTCGGGCGCTTTTGTTCGGACCTGTCATCATAGTCAGCATGCCTTTTTTGCCATTTTGAGTAAATATATTTCGTTTTCTGTTTGGTTCTTCAAGGGACATTACTTTTATCATCATAATACATATTTTGAACGCCTTTCTGGCGAAGGAAATGAACTGAAGTGGTTGGAAATTGACCGAAAATGTGAATCATTGGAGTACGAACCTGGCGGGGCCCGTATTCATAAAGCGTCTTAAGATATTTCTCAACTTACATATACAATATTTTAAGATTAAACGTTATTCATAAAACATCTTAACATAAATTTCGTCTTAAGTTGTGTTGAAACCCCATCAAAAGTTAAAAGACCTTCTACCCTATCTTAAATATTTAAGAAATTGTTTTATGTAACCGAGTACAGGTAAGCATAGATCGTGAAAAATCGATTGCGAAATTAACCATGTGTTTCTAGGCCTGTGGTAGCGCACTGGTACGGTAATAGAAAGACCGTGGGTTTGAGTACCGTTTTAGGCACGTCTATTTTACTTGTTGCAATTTGAAAACAAAATTATATTATCTTTTACTATTTAAATAATCGCTTTGCAAAAGTCTTCAGCAATGCCATAGTTTTATCAGTGGTTTATAAACAATATCAAAAGTTCTAGTTTAACCAATTTGAGTTAACTATTTAGGCATGTTAATTGTATTTGAAACAGATTTAAACGAAGTACGTGCTAAACTACGAGATAAGCATCACGTAGTTTAGTAATACTCCATGAAATTGATTGATATAATTTAATTAAACTTGGTACAATAATGTATCAAGCAGAAACTGTTTCTGGGTAGAGTATCAAGTCCATATTGAGGTGGGTAGGTCATGGTCATATTAATAGTTTTTTACAATGTCTTTTGCTCTACAAGATTCATGTTGTTGACTATGTGTGGGTGTTTCCATAGCATGGGGTTATGCCTAACTTACCTGTCTATATTTCACATTTTAAATATGAGATTATTTAAATAACTTGGCTATTTTGTTTTTAAATCATGTTTATTTTCCCTCTTTAATTTCACAAAACTATCTGACATTTTATCTTAGAACTGAGCATATGTGTATGCCAATGCGATTAAAAATCAAATCAACATCAAAACTTAAAGGAATATACCTGCCTGTATATATCTATACAAGAACACTTTTCTAGATTGGCGTTTGACCTATACATAGTTCTAGATTGGCGTTTGACAAATACATAGAGATTTTGACACGTTTAATGTTTTAATGACTATATTGGAGCACTTTTATACAATGTGTGTCTTTGATAAAGACAGAACTGGTGCCATGTGATCAAACATCTGTAGACTGAACGATCCTAGATTATCTTATCGGTGTGCCTTCCTTGACATGGTTATTTACCACATATTTCACATTCTTTTTCCATTAATTTCGTTTTCAAGTTCTCATTGTAGAGGGCAGTCATGTTTTTCCCCACCTTCTGAACTATTTGATTCTTTTCCGAAAGGAAACACCTGCCATCAAATAGATTCCTATGTTTTTTAAACGTGCTGGGAAGATATACTCAGATACACGGGACTGATCGGTTTACGTCCACTGGGCCGCTATCCGCTCGACCACCGTGGTCCATGTGAAAACAAGTAATACAATGACCATTAATGGTTGAATATAGTCTTATTAAACAAATATTCACAGCTTATCATATTAGTTTCATATCCTTCTTATAAAGCAAGTTAATTTTCAAAGCCGCTGCATGCGATATCACAGCAACCATCGGATATATAAAACTGATTTTGAAATCAACATATGTATAATCAATGTGGTTGTCATTAAACATTCGTCACATATAATTTAATTTTCGGGCTAATCAATTACCAAATCTAACTGACGGGTTATCATCACAGTATCTTAATAAGAGCATACTCAAAGAGAAAGGGAGCGGCGAGGGGTACAAATATACGGCAATTGTTCTCTTATATTGCTATTGAATAGATCCCTAGTGTTCCTTAAATATACTATAACTCTATATAAGGATACTGGGCGTGTACCTAAAGCAAATGGAAGCGGTTTAACGATTGGTTTACTACCAACTTCAAGCTCGTGAAACATGCCCCATATATAAGGCAAACATGCCCCGTATGAAAGGCAAACATGCCCCGTATATAACGCAAACATGCCCCGTATAAAAGGCAAACATACCCCGTATTAAAGGCAAACATGCCCCGTATATAAGGCTTACATGCCCCGTATAAAAGGCAAACATGCCCGTATAAAAGGCATGTTACAGCAAACCTCTTTCATTTCTTAACCTGCGATCGACAAAGTAACATCAAAAATACACACACATTCACTGAAAAATAGTATAACCTATGTGAGTTTCGAGCCCATGACTTTCGGACAGACAATCACTACGCTTTGCCATTGTGCTAGTCCATCAGTGGATCAATAGCGTTATTTTTATCGAAATAATGTTAGCATTGTAGACGTTATCCTTCGTTCATTTTGTTACATGTGATTCAGTGCTCTTTTAAGTGCATACGCCCACCAAAGAACTTCGGAAATAAAACGCCCCAGAAAATTTAGCTTACACAAATTCAAACAATACGCTGAAAATATACTGCACACCGTATAACCGGCAATCGCAAAGTCGGATATATATATATAGTTTCAAATCGGTTCCCATTTTGACGCGCTGACGAAACGATAGGTATTTTTATTTTAATTATACCTATGCATATTGACTGATATATATACTTAGTATGCTAGAATGTTCAAATACGAGGGCCGTTCAAATATTACGTGGACATTTTTAATAGTTACACTTTTATAAATCAAGTAAATTAAATTATATAGCAAAATAGGTTTACATTTTTACTTTCATATCTTTATATATTATAAAATTATTTGAAACAAATTTCAATAAATACGAGTTTTTACAAACCCACTGTAGCCGCCATGGAGCACGTCTTTTGTGTGCTATGGCGTCGAAGTGAAAACCAACAACAATCTAACGTTATAAATGATAAATAATGCTGGAAATAACAGACGTTATGTTATTTAATTATATTATTGTATTATTCATGGCTTGCATTAAATACATATGTTGCAGCATTGTTGAATAATCATGTTTTATAAGTATATCACAGCTTCGGAAAGAGATCATAAGAATTCGATCGAGATTAGCATAAATATTCAAAATATTTAGAAAACAAATAGCATAGTCATTCCAAAAGACATGTTTATTGCATATATATCGGTATTCTTAATTTATTAACATATATATTTTGAAGAAAACATGTAAAATTTTAAAGTTTTATGTTATGTTTTTGTATTTCATTTTTGTATTAAACTTTTTGTTTTATTAAAAGTTCCTATTTTTTAATATTTTATTAACATTTTTTAATGTTCCGTTATTTTTTCTGACGTCGTCAATTTCAACTTAAAAGCGAGGAAGTGTTCGTCTTTTAATTTATATTTATCATACTTCTCCTTGTTCAATATTCATAAAATTTCATAATTATAATTTTGGAATACCAGTGACAATGCTACTTTAGTTTTGTGTATTTTTGCCGTCGATTTTTCTTTTATATAGCCATTTCCAAAATGCAGTTATAAAATAATACAGATGTCACATTTTGGACTGCTCCGTAGATGGGTTTCTCGCCCTATTATATCATTCATTGCAACGTAACTAGACATGATATCAATTTGTTGTATAAATCATTTACGAGGGCTGGAGTGGCGCAGTCGGTAGCGCTGCGAATTTGTAAACGGAGGCCGTGGGTTCAATCCTCCGTGGTGCCACTATCTTTTTGAGGCAAGACACGTTCCCTTTGCCTCGTCCGTCGGATGGGGACGTAAACCGGGCGGTCCCGTGTCTCGGTCCGAACATGTTCAAGAACCATAGGAATCTATTCGATAATAAGAGTAGGGCACGGTTCCCGGATTAAAGCCTCTCTCTGGTGCGACTCTAAATAATCTATATTGTGTTGATGAGCAGTTTAACAACATTCAGTTAAGTCATTTGCTTTCCTACGAGTTGGATTACAACATACATGAATCTTAAAGGTCAATGAATGAGTGCGATATCGAAAAAAGTCCGCATATTATTTGAAGAGCCCTCGTATGTAAGCAGATTATGTCAATACCGTTTCGTCGGCGCCTCAAAATGGGAACCGATTTGAACCTTTAAACGACTTTTCGATTGCCGTGTTAACTGTGAATGTTTTGATATAACATTGAGAAATATCCACAAAACCATTATTAATTTGTCCTAATGGTTATGTATACGGACTGACAGTTCTCGAGTTCGAATCCCGTGTTGAGCCAACTATTTGTCAATGATTAGGACACTGGTGCTTTTTTATATCGATGTTGCTACAACGAACGATGTATTACAATGATGTCCTGGTAATAATGATCTATGACACACAGTATTGTTATTTATATCTAAAAGTGTACAGTAATCTTATTCCAATGTTATCAGCTTGAATTTGGTAGTAAACCAATCCCATTTTCTTCAGTTACAATCCCACTAGCCATATATAGAGCTACAGTATCTTTAACGTGAGCTGACGATTGACCCCGATACAATATTGACTCCATATTTGATTGACGATGCTACGGAAGTAAATGTCTTGGCCATTGGCCCACCAATGAAACCCTCGAACCCTCGATCTCCGGTTCAAAGCATACCGTGTTACTAATTGAATGTGTGTAGTTGGTTGATAGCATGGTGTTTACGTGGTCTTTAGTGGTGGAGGCAGGTAACTTTTTCCAATGGTAGAACCTCCCGCATCTAGAAGAATCGACACGTTCTCACAAGTCGAGTCGAGCTCCCAGTCGAACCCGCAGCGATGAGAGGCGAGAAGGTTTCAAACTCGTCGTCTTTACCATCCCGGCTAAGGATGCTCAGAATGTGTGTCCGCAATTACAAAAGAAACAACGTGACAACTAAATCTGCTAACAGATAAGGAATATATCGAAATAGTGGTTCTGTGCTCTGCGAACCCATTTTTGTTAGTTAGACCGCATGATGCCAGTTTTATCCTAGCCATTTAAACAAACAGGATCTATATTATCTACAAGTGCATTCAGTGAAAGCACTATTTTGCAGTCTTCTTTACAAATGTATTCTTAAACTCTCTGTGGTCGAGATGGTTGGTACATTGAATGTTATTTTACGTCATTTTCAGCACATTTCGGCTAAATATGCATGATGGTCGAGTTTTAGTGGTTTAGGCAGATTATTCACCTTTTCCTGGGTCTTACGGATGCGGGAGATCTACATAGTACTGGCTAATAGAAAAGAGTGGGTGGTCTGCTTCCATCACAAATAACCGGCCATCATATATAGCCTAAAATGTGCAGAAAATGACATAAAACATCATTCAACCAAGCAACAAATATAATCCGATAATACACAGAGATCCCTATTAAGGCGCGTCAGCAGCGAGTCAAAACGTTTTCGCACAATTAAATGCTACATTCATTCGTTTGTTTTCGCTTTTTATTATAATCATACAAAGATGTAAAATAGAAACAGTTACTAGCTCATAAATCATATGTTATTGCCTAAATATACAGGGAAATACAGACATACGAGGGTCATTCAATAAGTTCTGTCACTAACGCGTTTTAACAATTATGTTCTCGTTGTGAGTATTGATGTTTGGTACCAAATGAAAGAGAGTTTCAATACCATTCATTGATGGTAAAATGAATGCTGTATATTTTGTGTGACGAAAGTTATGGAACATTTAATACACATCACTTATACATACTGAGGCATTTTTCGTCATGAGTTTTTTCAGGTATGTTAATTGTTACTTTTTAAAATGCCTGTTTCACTTTAAGTACTTATCGACGACCTTTGAAATGTCTCATACATTACCAGTTATATCTGTGCATTACAAGATTCAGAATTTAAGCATAGTAGATGAAAAGGCATTGTCTTAGAAATTAACATTTTAAGCTAACGTGTAAAATTAATTTAATGATAAATGGACATTAAATGGAAGGGCAGTCTTCTGAAATAGCGTTTTTGGATGAACAATATATTTCCACTAAATATTGTACAAAATTCTACAATAATGTATTGAATATGAAATTTAAACACTGAAGGACTAGGATTTGTAAAAAAATATGAAAACATATAAATACTATGAGTATAATTACGACATTTAAAAGATATTATACCATTTCCGCAAACAAAATGAAAAAAATCATTGTTATTTCTACTAAAATTAAGGGATATGCATTGACTTATATCTGGTTTGCAGCAAGACCTTTCCGAATTCTCGACAATCATTTTCATGGATTATGTGCGAATAACAACAGATGGCGTACAAGAAAGTTAAAAATCATAGAATTATTCAAATAATTTTTACAACGTTTTGTAACAAGGACATTTTCAGAGATGCCAGTATCCAAAAGGTGTGGTAGGGGGAGGTAATTAAGGGGTATAAATAGCCGGAATTTTTTCATTTTTGTTGTGGAATTTAAGAGAGCGAACCCAGTAGTACTATAAATACACTACTTTATCTCAGTGTAATATCCAGTTCAAAGGATATATGCCTAGTGACAGAACTTTTTGAAGCACCCTCGTATATAGGTCATGTAACTAAAACAGTCGATTAAACCCTTCCAAATGAACATTTTGAAATACTTATCAAATCAGGGCTTATACTAAGGTCGCATTTAAAGGAACTGTAGGCGATCTAGAATAATTATATGAGTGTTAATCCAAATACAAATTAAACAATTATAATCTGTGTCAGTTTGATGTAAAATGGGTATAGAAACTAAATTGGGATACATATTACCTTCGCTTTAATTAGATAAGGTACGCTTCTATGACTCTTCGAGTTTTTAATGTTGAATTGGACGTTCTAATTAATATGGGTTTAACCATGATGGTTGGAACCGTTACTGGTGGAAAAAAAATTCCCATGACCTTCCTTCTGCAATTTTCGGTTTCGAGGTCAAGGCTGGTCAAAAGGTGTGTTGTAAAATGCGATGGCTGTAAAGTTTGTAGACAAAGTACGCCTTTATCCAACTACGTAAGTTACAAGTTCATGGTAAAGCTAACTCAGCTAGCAATGTGTAATGAAATTTTTGTCGAAAACAGATTTACGGTTTAAATAGATATTAATATTTGAAATACCAGAAAGAAACTTAATTAATATATAAACATATGATGATTCAAGTTCCCCAGTCATGTTTTGTTTCATGAACATGTTTATGTTTATTTAAATCGAAATCAATACACAACAATAGATATTTACAATTCACACATTGCAATATCTGTGAAAAGCGAGAATAAGATTTTATTTGATGACGTAGAAAAACTATAAAAAATACCGTAGGATAGGTCCTCAACAACTGGTGCAGGAAACAATACTAGAATAGCACACTTATGATAAGGCATATCTATAAATGAGTGTTGTCTGCAAACGTCTGCCCATTCATCACAGATTGTGACTTTATCAGGTAATATATTATAATTGTCGTGTTGCATAGGTTATAAAGGACGTAGAGAACTTTAGTTTATTAGTTTCGATATTATAGTAAAAAGGAACATTGACATTGTCATTGTACGTTAAATATGTGAGTATATTGCAGATTTTGTGTGTGAGCAAATTTCAAAAGGATATTTGTCGTCAAACCTAATTGTGCAAGTGTATATGGTTATTCAACGCACGGGGCGTAGCGTGGCATACTCACTTACTCCCGGGAGTGACTTGGAAAACAAATAAAAATAAGAAGCTTAAAAAGTTAAAAAATGCAATAAAATCAGAGAAGGACGCGTGTTTCAAAACAGGTTTTACACGGAGGAAAATACCATTTTCAATTTGTTTTCCATGATTTGTGATACTATTTTCTAAAACGTTTAATAACGAGATGTTCAAATCTTAATGTCACATATTTCTTAAGTTATGCCTTTACAATCGGTGTCAAATTCTACTTTACCTATTCTTGCAACCGCGTTGAATATAACACTGGTTATGTAAATACTGTACAATACAAACTATCGGTCTGAATATCTCATTTTCAGACTCACCTGTCAACGAAATAGGCCAGGAAAACATCAGACAGATTTTTGGACAAAATCAGACGATTAGGATTGAAATTGAAACCTTGTATGCTATATATAGTCACGATAAAGGTAATGCGTATACATGTATTTTCAATACTTGTCAATTTAATTTAATAAATATGTCAACTAGCACAATTCTTGATCAGAAAAAAACACTGATTAATTAAACCTACCGAAACTAAATTACTCAAAGCACCTAGATTTTAATTCAACATTTTACGGTGGCTGGTTTTACCAAATGCACAAAACTAAACAACAAATTTTGTTCGACGATTTCATTATTTTATTGTCAAACATTGATTAGAAAGCAATTTTCTTGTTTATTTTTGCAGTTTCGAGCGGCATTTGGGTTGAACTTGCAAAGAAGGTTTGATGCTTGGCAAACTTTGAGTAGTATATTTCAATACATTTTGCACTGCATTGGTATTAAATGTCAATTAAAGGACATGCCAATATACAATTTACAGGCAATTCCACTGACTGAATATTTGTCCATTGAAAAAACATTGGTAATTAAAGTAAAATACAAGACCTCAGTCTGAGGGTGTCTCGCTCACCGCGGTAAACGGCATATGAAATATTTTATTTGTGCTTAAATGATGTCCACCAAAGACAACGCTTCATATGACCAAGTATCAAACAAATAAAAGCAAGGAAATCATAAGAAGTTAAGTTACTGAGGTTAAGTGGTTTAACCCGGGTGTAGTTTTGGAAAAATAATGCAAAATATGACCTGGACCTTGGTAATTTTTGTCGTTTAGCGATGTCCACCGATGTCAACAAAAGATATGAGCAATTATCAAAGACATAAAGTGAGGTAATCACATAAAGCTAACTCTAACCAAGGTTAAGTTTGGTAAAAATAACTCAAAACATGACCTTGACCTTGGTACTTTGTGTCGTTCAGTGATGTCCACCAATGCCAACAATACATATGACCAAGAATCAAACAAAGAAATTAAAGTTATCAAAGTTAACTGCGGTTAACTTGCCTGACCAAACTGATGTTTAGGGTAAATAATGCAAAACGTGACATTGACCTTGGTATTTTTTGTCGTTCAGCGATGTCCACCAATGCCAACAATACATATGACCAAGCACCAAAGACATTAAGTTAGACAATCACATAAAGTTAACTGAGGTTAAGTTACCTAACCAAAGTTAAGTTTGGAGAAAATAACGCAAACTATGACCTTGACCTTGGTATTTTTTGTCGTCCAGCGATGTCCACCAATGCCAAAAATACATATGATCAAGTATCAAAGACATAAAGTGAGACATAAAGTTAACTGAGGTAAAGTTACCTAACCAAGGTTAAGTTTGAGGAAAATAACGCAAAATATGACCTTGACCTTGGTAATATTTGTCGTTCAGTGATGTCCACCAATGCCAACAATACATATGACCAAGTATCAAGGAAAGAAAATTAAAGTTATCAGAAAAAGTTAACTGAGGTTAACTTCCCTTACCAAACTGATGTTTGGGGAAAATAACGCAAAACATGACCTGGGTATTTTTTGTTGTTCAGCGATGTCCACCAATGCCAACAATACATATGACCAAGTATCAAAGACATAAAGTGAGGCAATCACATAAAGTTAACTGAGGTTAAGTTAACTAACCAAGGTTAAGTTACCTAACCAAGGTTAAGTTTGGGGAAATAAGCAAAATATGACTCTGACCTTGGTAATTTTTGTCGTTCAGTGATGTCCACCAATTCCAACAATACATATGACCAAGTATCAAACAACGATCACATACAGTTAACTGAGGTTAAGTTACCTAACCAAGGTTAAGTTACCTAGCCAAGGATAAATTTTGGGAAAACAAGCAAAATATGACATTGACCTTGGTATTTTTTGTCATTCAGTGATATCCACCAATGCCAACAATACATATGACCAAGTATCAAACAAAGGAAAGGAACTCTATAAGCAACTGCTTTCGTTCCAATCCTTTTTCACATTTTGTATTATGTACATTTTCACAGATTGTATAAATATTGGAAATAAAATAAGTTTAAACCAAACAAAGAAAATAAGTCAATCACATACAGTTAACTGAGGTTAAGTTACCTAACCAAGGTTAAGTTCTGGGAAAATAACGCAAAATATAACATTGACCTTGGTAATTTTGTCATTACATGATGTCCCTTGACCCAACAAAGCATCTGACAAAGTTTCAGAACATTCGAGCAGCGATTGTTGATATATAGTTGATTTATAATGATGCCGCCTCCGCCGCCGCCGTCGGAAAAGTGACTGTTATGTCTCGCTACACACTATGTGGGCGAGAGTAAAAAGCAAAATATGTTAATGTTTTTTTTTCACTAACTCTCACCTTTTTGAAATACTTCTCTTTAAAAAAAAGAAAAAAAGAAGGTACAACCAAATAATTGTTTCCTACCAGAACGTGTTCTCGGTCAGTTTCCGGCTCCTTGGTCTTCCAAGCATGATGCAATGTGAGCCTACGTTCAGTCCAAAATAATTGATATAATATATATTGATAAATCCATATTGCCCATATTGAATTATAACTAATTTTTTTTATTATAATGCTGGTATCCAAATTTTACAAAACATGTAGCACTATGCAGTATATGTTTAAGAAGTTAGTTGTTTAAACTTGTTAACACGTTTATGAAAAGAGGTTATGACCTATCGTTTTGCAACATACTGCATGTTTAGTGTTTGACCCAATTTACAGTTTGCCAGTATGCTTTCCTTTTTGATTGTGCAATGACTGGATAGATTTTGGATCCTATGATGACGTTTACCTAAATCCTCAAAGAACGGTAGCGTCAAATCATGTCTTGTCGTACCTTTAATAGTTTGTTCTCTTGTTGCTACGGCTTCTGCCAAGTCATTGAGTACTTGCTTTGTGGCTTTCTAGGCTTTGTTTATATTCATATATGCATGATCATTTATGTGTTATAGTTATATTGCCTATTAATACTGCATAGTTAGGATATAACCTGGCAGGGATATTTTTATTTACACTGTCCCGTTTTATTGGGAAGAATGAGGTTTGGTGCACCCTAGAACCTGGTTTAAACCCCCGGCGGCTCTTTTTGGGATTGACATTGCTATTGGTCAAGTAGAATATCTTGACCGTTATAATAGGGCTCGACATGTAGGTGTTCTAGTTTAAAAGAAGTACTGATGAAAAGTTTATGACGACAACATAGATATAAGAGCCATTTTACCAAGTAGAGCGTCCACATGCCCTCTGTGGGCTCTCGTTTCTCATTTGTTTAGCGGGTAACCGTAAAGCAAGCTCCATGCAAACCTCTAGCTAGCTCTTGTAGTTTTAGAGAAGACTGTGTTTTTTAATTCAAACATAATTTCATATATAAAATTAGATATACCAGTCGAAGAGGAAATGTAGCATTCAATGGTCTCATGCTATGCAAAACTGTGACCTCCCGGGCTGGCTTAAAACTGACTAAATACCAAATTAGACCGACAGGGACACAATTCCAACACACTTGGTAAAATACTTATGCTACATGCAATATACTATGGATAGCCAAAGGCGGAGGGATATTAATTTGGCGTTGTCCGTCCATCCGTCCGTCCGTCCGGAGTCATATCTTCATAACCTCAGGTTGGATTTTCATTACACTTGGTAATAATGTTTATCCTGATATTGGGATGAGACGCGGCTATATTTTTCCGGAATCGCCCAATAACGCCTGAGTTATTGCCCTTTAATTGATAAAAATTGCTTAATTCTGTCCGTCTACAGCCATATCTTGATAACCGCTTTTTTGATATTCATTAAATTTGATTATAATGTTTATCCCAATAGTGGGATGTGACGCTGCAAATTTATTTTGGAATCGTCCTAGTAACGCCAGAGTTATTGCCCTTAAATTGATAAATGTCCCCTTGAATTATTCAGGTCGTGGGTTAAAATATCACTGGAAGCATATTTTTCTTCTTGTTTTTTTTTAATATTTCCTTTATTTCATGAGAAACCTTGGTTCATGGGATCAATTTTTCTAAAAGAAATGTTTTTTTAAATTTTTAAAAAATGTTTTTTTTCTCATAAGAAACCTTGGTTCATGGGTTCATTTTTTCTTTAAGTGGGAGCTTATGGGCCCTTGTTGGATCAGTTTTACATAGAGTTTTTTTTATTTTTTTGTATTCTCTTAAGAAACCTTGGTTCATGGGTTCATTTTATCTTAAATTGGGAGTTTAGAGGCCCTTGATCGATCAGTTTTACATAGAGTTGTTTTTAAAAAAAAAATATGTTTTATTATTTTTTATTATTATTATTATTATTATTTTTTTAATTTTTAAAAAATGTTTTGTTTTGTTTTTTCTCGAAAGAAAACATGGTTGATGGGTTAATTTTTTCTTTAATGGGGAGCTTAGAGGCTCTTGTTGGATCAGTTTTACATAGAGTTATAGGGAAGAACTTTAAAAATCTTCTCTGAAACTACAAGAGATAAAGGTTCAATATTTTTCTTTATTATCAGCTTATGGATCCTCTAACAGTTTTGTTCCAATGGTGACCCTGGGGTCAGATTTGACCCCGCCCCAGGGGTCGCAGTTTTACATAGACTTATATATAGGGAAACACTTTAAAAATCTTCTTCTCTGAAACTACAAGAGTCAAAGGTTTAATATTTTGTATTTACACCCAGCTTATGGTCCTCTACCAAGTTTGTTTGAATGGTGATGTGGGGTCAAATTTGGCCCCACCCCAGGGGTCACATGTTTTACATAGACTTATATAGGGGAAAACTTAAAAAATCTTCTTCTCTGAGGCTACAAGTGCCAACAGTTTAATATTTTTTATTTACATTCAGCTGATGGTCCACTACCAAGTTTGTTCAAATGGTGATACTGGGGTCAAGTTTGGCTCTGCCCCTGGGTCATATGTAAAACTTGGTGTGAGTGTTTATATTAATGAAAGTTTGATTTATTTTAAAGCTAGCCAAACTTGACCCAAATACATCTAACAAGATAATCTGATAGTAGCCGTAGTAATGAGATGAAGTAATCAGATTGATAAATGTCACATGACCAGGTAACTAAAAAAGTAATCATTGATATACAATTCTACATTTCTTGTATATTAAATTTATTACTATATTATACACACCTGCTAATATTACACCCAGTCCAGCCCTTTAGTCCCACTATAAAGGTCAATGCCTTAAAATGGTACATCATTCAAATCTACTATGGTGTTGAATTTCAAAAATATCTATATCCAGTAGATATTCGAATTTATGAAGGCTCAAGGTCATGATTTATACTAATTTACAAAAAACAATCCGAACACATTTCTTCCACTCGAGGAAAATACATCATTCGGCGGGGGATATCAATTCATCGAATTTGCTTGTTTATATTAGGTACTCACGTTATTATGTTATGTGCGTTTTATTACATTATGCGCAATATTTATTACAGTGTATTCAAGTTTTATTATGTTATGAACATTCTATATTATACTGTTATATGTGCATGTTCGCTATATACTCGTATACCTACTTACATTAAATATCCCCAGCGAATATTCATTTAAGAAAAAGGTAAACGATAATGACCAAGTCCCTATGGGTGTACATCAGGGTCAATGTTAATTGTGGTAAAAGGGATGAGGCGGGGTAAAGTATATAATATTATACTACTCAAAATTTGCTAAGTATCACTTATTTGCTGTCTAAATTTCTTGCTGAAATAAATAGCATTATTTCTGTTTTACATGAAATTATTTAGGGCAATGTATGGTCATGTGATCTCATGACATGTTTCAAATTGTGGAATTGTTGAAGTATCAATGAAATTAATATCGTTATTGTGAATTAATTTCTTATAGAATTATATGGAAGAATAAAAGTGATCCTTAGCAAATTTTGAGTACTAAAGCAATACTGTGTAACATTGAATACCCCTAAATAAATTTATTTAAAAAACAAAACAAAAAAGAACAAAAAACAAACAAGTCAAACAGGTCATAACATCGGTGTCAAGTTCAGTTGTGAGATGGGGCATGGCCTGATGTGTAAGGATTATAAGGCAATACATATTTGAAACTTTAGAAAAATAGTACGTTTAAAAAGAAACATAATTTACTAATATCTTTTGTGTATAAGGTCAGAGTCAATGTTAATGATTTGGTGGGTCTGGACAGATGGGTAGAGGTAACTATAGTGAATTTTTAAACAAAGTATCAAGGCACCAAACTACTACAAATAATAGAACTCGCAACATATCATTGAACACAATAGCAATGGTCATGATTCAGTAACTAACGTTTGTTTCGATTATTCTCATTGTCGAATTTATCCGGCGAATTAATGGTTAATATAAATGTATATATATCGGTAAAAGAAAATTGACCAGAAAATATCAACCGGAATATACACATAAAATGTATGTATCGCTGAATTTATACTCATTTTATAAATTAAAAATCAAACACGTGTTTAAATTCGAGCCAAAAATGGCTGCGAAATGATATCACAAATTATGTAGGGGTCATTACTGAAAACGTGCAGAACTGTATAATAGCGGCGGATATCCTCAATGTCGACTGTAATGCATCATTTTCACACGGATCCAGAGTATTTTGCGATATTTTTACTCTATAATTTTTCGTTCAAATTAAAAACGTCTTTTCGAGTTTAAGTATCTCATTCCAGTGAAGACCGTATTTCATAATTATGATATGCATTGTGTCTTATTTATCATTAATTCTTTTGCACTATTTTAACACTGGTCGTTAGGTCATTTACAATATCATTTCTTGCATACCGGGTAAGATTATCCACGTTTTGAAACATATGTTATCGCAACATTTACATTTGTTTGCAAAAGGGTTGGGTCAAAAGTACTACAACATGCGTTTTACATGGGTGATGGAAAGCCTTACACATGGCGAAAGATAAAAGTTGCGCTCTGATAGTTGCATGACGCCATTCTGTAAATAAACATGCACAATTTTAGTAGTTGGCAATGTCAATGCGCAGAATGTAAATGATATGCAAGAAAAAGAATCGACAAAGCCCGCTCAGTTCCGATAAAACAATTCTAACTCCTGTTGAAAGTCCGCAATCTTCACCGGATACCCATGACATATTCGTATATTCTCTGTCCATTTATTTATTCTCGAGTTTAATAACGTTTTCAGTTATCCTCCCGTTATATGAAAACATGATATGTGCTGATAAAACACAAAACATGAATCAAAGTCCGCACTAAGACCTTTCAAGTTTTATCTTGAGTGGTACATTGCAACGTGACAAAGCAAATGTGGATCTAACCTTGACCTTCCAAGCGAAGGGCAGATAACTTAATAATGTTTACCTTCAACATTTGCGTTTAGGTCACTTTCTCACAAACTTTATGCATTAGACCTTTCAAACTTCGCTTATATGTAGTTGTTTCTTGAGTAGTACATCACAACGTGCGTGTCAAAAAGCAAATGTGGATGTGACCTTCACCATCCAAGCAAAGGGCAGATAACTTTAATTGTTACATTTACATCACTTTCTCATGAACTATAACTATGCATCAGATGCTTTAAACCTATTTTATAGCTTAATCTTTGGAAGTCAAGACATTCTATTTAGACCTAGTTGTGTCTTGGGCAGCGCATCTTTTTGGACGCATGGATTTCATCTATGACCTTGACCTACTTTTTGGAGCTGATGATTTCATTTTTTTTTTATAGAATGACATTTTGTTTTTTAACATATGCACTTAAATGTCATCTCAGCAAACGGTAAACTCCATTGTTTTTATTATTAAAATGTTTACAAACTTTTATTTAAGCATCATTTATCTTTTATTCTTAGTCAGTTGAGACATGTGAATCCGCGGATTTCTTGTAATTGAATAATCTTTGAAATTCAAGTAACTGAAATTCTTCGTTAAAATTAAATAATGCGAAAATTTGCTTTTGCAAATGCACGTGTAGTGGTAAAACACGTCAAAATAGTTTTAGTTGGCATATTTTAGAATGAGGAAAATCGAAACCGGGACTAATTCGAAGTACTTAACAAAATCCTATTTACCCAAGTGTACACATGTTATAATTTATTTCTAAGAAAACACATCGACTTGAAAGCTTTACAATGTCTTTATGCAATCTGTTAAGACGATATAAACTCGTTATTTTGCAGCTCAATTGTATCTCTAATCAAGCGTGAAATGCACAAAACAATGAGAATATTACTGACATAAATCTTAGGTGGCTACTTAGATTTTTTCACTAGTATATACCAGGTGTCGCGGAGATAAAACATTCCCAATTCCAACCCCGTAGGATGTGACCCTGAACAACTGGTGCAGGAAACCAAAACAATACAAAAATGGCAGAATTATGATAAGCGCCTGTCTATATATGAGAGCCGTCTGCAAACGTCTGCGCATTCATTACTGGTTTTGTGATTTTAATAGATACAATATTACAATATTAATAAAAAATTGGTGATACAGGACGTGGAGTATACTAGAATCTTACTTTAGGTAATATTTGAGCTTTAAATAAATCTAATACAGCAAGGGAACATTGACAGTTTATGTGTACTATATGAGTACAATTCGGATTTGTTTTTGAGTGCAATTTCGTCGTAAAGCAAAACTCTGCAAGTGTATAGAGATTATTTAACTGCTCGGATCGATAATATGGAAATCCTTCACGAGATGGTAGACGTGAGGTTCTTTTCATGTACGAGCTTATGCGAGTGAGTGAAAAAAACACCACACGGCTACCATCGAGTAGGTTATTCAACTTGTGTTCCAAATCGAAGTTTAAACGAAAATAATTCAATCTCAATTTCGGTTTCAGGAATATTGATGATATTTTAGAAACGATATGCTCAAACAAGTGCATATGTTTACAAAGTTATGCCTTTAATCGATATTAATCCTACTTTACCTGTTCTTGCAACTGTCGTGATTATAATTAATGTTGGTCATGTCACTACTGTACCATTTAACAAAACACCATCAGCCTGAATATCTGACATTTTCAGGCACATCTGTCAATGAAATAAAGCAGGAAATACCAGGCAGATTTGTGGATAATAGCCGATAAATAGGACTAGAATTAAAGCCAGTTTGTGCTATATATAATCGAGATTAAGGTAATGTGTACATCTTCAATTTAAACAGTTTCAAATTAAGAGATATGTTAACAAGCACACGTCTTGTTAAGAGTAAAAACCCGATTGATACTAATTGATACTAAAATGGTAATTAATGAGCATGCTCATTTAATTAGTTTGATATTACTCCTTTTATCGAAAGTACACGTCTTTTGAAAACAATTTATTGACGATTAAAGGTTTATTTAAAACATAATATTTTATGTTCACTTTTATCGTCAATGCTGTCATAGTTCCTTTGCAAAATAGGATGGACGGTACAGTGACTTGGAAAATATTATAGTTTAATTATGTTTACAAAAGGCGCACTGTTCGAAGCTACATGTGCTTTAAACAATGGAAGCAAGATTATGCAAGCAATGCGTTTCGCGTGCACTCAGTAATGATGGTGTCGTTTTTCGCAGTCAGTGGCTGGGATACGTATACCCTTTCCCGGACATTGAAGAGAGCCCATGTCCACTGTCAGCAATCAAATTACTTATAGTTTATGTTGATAAATATTCGGAAGCTATGTTGAAGATATCAAATTAAAATGAATGAGTCTTATTATAATACTGGTATGTTCCAAAATCTCACAAAAACATTGTAGACGCAATGCCTTAATTTTAGTTGTTCGAGAATCTGTACGAAATACATTTTTTTTTGGGGGGGGGGGCCTTAATTTTAGTTGTTCGGGGGGGGGGGGGGTGGGGGGGGGCCTTAATTTTAGTTGTTCGAGAATCTGTACGAAATACATTTGGGGGGGGGGGGGGGGGGGCTTAATTTTAGTTGTTCGAGAATCTGTACGAAATACATTTGGGGGTGGGGGGTGGGGCAATACCTTATTCTTAGTTGTTCGAGAATCTGCATTAGCTGTGGCTTTTGGACAAACGTAATATTTGTTCATACATTAATTGGTGGGTTTTAATTTCAGGTCTGAATCGAGTTGTTAAAAAACCACTGACGTTTGTAGGATTGAAAATGGTGTGTCCAAAGGTCATCGTTGCTGTAAGTAATCATTGTATATTCTGCAAATTCTTTAGATTTTTGTCCAAATTCTACTGCTATTTTCAAAAACGTCAAACATGCATACGAGATAACTCAAATGCATAACACTCAGATGTGTGTACAGCCAATTATCGAACTAGGTGTTACGTACGCAAAACATTAAACACCACACAGGTTTGTTGGTTTGGAGTGAATATAGGATCTATTTTCATCGAGAAGTGAGTAAACTTATATTTTCACGAGTGCTTTAGAACGAGTGAAAATAGAAGTTTTCAAAGCACTCGTGAACATATACATTTTCTCACTTCGAGATGAAAATAAATCCTATATTCACGAAAAACCAACAAATATTCTATTTATTATATACTTCTTATCATGCAACACTGCCAAACTGTTTTAAACAGAAAGTACGTTTCGTTCCGACAGTTCCACTTTAACGTATTCGCGGATAAATATAGTTACGCCAGCGCGTGAGGCGATTTACATATATTTAGTGCGCATAGAATATAGTTCTAAACTTTGACACGAATTATGACTGTTATAAGCAAATGTAGAAAAAAAGTAGTTCCATTTTTCTGTAAAAATATAAACAATGAGAATATAAGGTTTATACTAACCATACAATCCACTATTTCACTGGGAAGTATATAATAAAAGCTATTTCCAAAAAAGTTTTATTTTAAGTCAGTATAAGCACGAACAACATACTTTTTCCAGATCAGCGATCATATTTTACAAATAGTTTGGAATCCACAGTGAATATTGGCATGCTTTGGGAAACAGTTACGCATATTGGATATTTTCAGAATATTAGTGCAAGAACTGCCCATTACTTCAATTTTCAAAAAAGAAATAATCCAAAAACACTATTTTATGTTTCTATTTTATGTTTCTACATGCAATTTAATCAACAAAATGTCACATTGAACGCATTTATCCTCAACAATCAGCGTTAATATTGGGTATATTGCTGGATAATAACACAGCACCGCTTAATCTTTCATACCACCAAACGTATGCACCTTACTTGTAGAATTAGCTGCCATTCTTCCAGTATATCCTAGCGAAGTTCAGCAAGGTTGCTGTCTGCTGGTTTCCTAGCACGAACACGCATATAACATACGTTTATGACTTGTACAACGTACATCATCATATATAAATACAAAACATATATACATAGATATTAGTCACGTGAATAGCAGAACAGTTCATAGTACTAGTTTGATCATTTCTCTATAAAGTCTATAAACTGTTTATTACATTTCTAGCTCAGAATGTAATATAGTGTTCAATTAATGACAGACAGGTAGAAAACAAAAGTCACACATCTTAATACCGGGTATGTCCGACCGTTTTACCGTTCCTAGGAAATCATCCCGACATCACATTATTTCAGAAATATAAGGACAGGCCACATTCAGCTAGAGCTGCAAGTGACATTTTCTTGCTATACACCATGTTAAGGAATTTTGAGACAATCAGTGATTGCAGTTGTTAATTAATATACTTCAATTTCAAAATATGCACTTATTATTATAAATTACTTTAGCAAGACAATTTCACAGCCATATAATCTGCTGGTGTGTTTTCATTGAACGACAGTATATATTTTGGAAAATAAAACCGTTTTATTTTCATAAATAACGGATATTTTCAACTTTAATTTTGAAATAAAATCTAAAGGCAACTGCATGAAGAAGACTTTGAAATTCCTTTTTCCTCAAAACATGAAAGGACTGGAACTTGAGATTCTATCATATGATGCTCAACTGACGGTTATATAATTATGAAATATATTTTTAAAAACACTATTTTCCATAAAACATTATCATTTTCAATAACTTGGTTAACAGAGGCCGTTGTCAAAGGTCCATTGTCATACACTTTTTTAAAATGCCACACAATCTAAAACAAAATCACAAAATATTAAACTTAAACCTATTACTTTTTTTCATTTAGTGGAGTCAGAGGAATCTTAAAGAGACTTGATAATGGTGCAGATATAGAGGATCTTAAACGAGTTCCCATTTCATATAAGATTTATGAAACGAGTTCTGAATTATTTCAATTTTAACGAGCCTTTTGGCGAGTTAAAATTAAAAATAACTCATAACGAGTTTCATAAATCTTATATGGAATGGGAACGAGTTTAAGATCCTTTTTATCACATAACATTGCAATCAAATTAGTAAAAAATAATTTAGATGGACATAGAACCGCCACGACGTCAGACACAATTTAGCGCCAAAACTTCATAAAATATGTGACGTCGTAACGTCGCGTCTCACACATAACGTTGCGTATAAAAGAGTTCGTATTTTACCTGTTTACAAAATAACAGTTTACGCCAACTTTTTAACAAACCAACAACAATGTTTTGTATAACGTGCATTATTGTTATAAGCTGTCACAAATAATAAGTTTATGACTCAGATCTGAGTGAATTTGTAATAAATAAAATAGTTTCAGTTAATAAACTTGCGTAGTGTTACAGGTTTAACTCAACCAGTCAAAATCGTTCCAGGTTGTATTACACGTGTGTCATACAATAGAATATTAAATGGGTGTTCGACACTGCTAACAAGGGACGTTATATGATAAAAGCTAGTTCTTTATGTATTTTGTTATTAATATTATCAGGTCCTATTGCCTTGCCTAGCTTCAATGTTTGCAACTTTATGTATTTTGTTATTAATATTATCAGGTCCTATTGCCGTGGTGCCCAGCTTCAATGTTTGCAACTTTATGTATTTTGTTATTAATGTTATCAGGTCCTACTGCCTTGCCTAGCTTCAATGTTTTCAATACAGATTTTACTTCAGTCGGTGTTATGTTAATCATGTCAAGCGTTGGTTTTGTCAAAGTCAAAAGCCTGAAATGGTTTATTGACTTCATTCAAATTAGACTGTATTTGAAAAAGGTTATTTAGCAAATGGGCCTTGTCTTTGTTATCGGTGTATGAATTACCATTATGTTTTAAAGGAGGAATAGTTGATGAACGGCTTTATAAAATGTTTTACACCAGTCAGAAGAAGGCATATTGCAATGTAATGTGTCAGCTAGTTTGTCAAAGTGATTTTCTCTTGCATTTATAATCATAGTTGTAGTTCCACATCTTATTCGTCGGTATTCTGTCTAGTGACCCTCTGTTTCAACCGTTTGGCTTTGTCATATAGTTTGTTCCGTTTTCCCATCACTTGTTGAATGTCATTATGAAGGAATAGTTACATCAGCTAGTTTAATTATTTTAGTAGATACATTGTCGTCATATACATGTATGTCAAAATCAAAATACGAGTTCCAGTTAAAACCAGCGGCATGTTTTTCTAAGAGATTCGTTATCTCCTCTGTCATATTGCCGTGTTGTTCCTTTGTATGCATGCTCCTTAGGTTTAGAGCATTTATAACAGCAGAAAATACAGCAATGTTATCTCACGTTTTGATTTAGAAAGGGCTCACTAAAACTATTGTCGGGGCAATTAAGATATGCTAGGTTCGAAAACGGAATCGGCGTACATGGGTGTCTATCTGGGTTTCTATCAAACTGTGTAGAGTAATTTGTTACTACTATTTATTTTTTATCTAATCGGATTGTATTACACGTTCATCAGTTAGATGTTTAAATAACAGAAATATAAAAAACTATGAATAGAAACACATTCCATAAACAACGAGGTGAATTATGTAAAAAGAAACACATACTTAATACTGTATTTTGAAAATGCTACCCAAAAGTCCATGATAAGAGAAGCTGTAGCAGACGTAAATATAAGAAAACCACCATTTAATCTCATTTGGTATTATATTCAAGTATCGCAATCTGCATTCTACCGTGGAATGGTACTATTATTATTCATGATCACTTTCACACACTGTTTATATAAAACAAAAAGGTAGAAAACGCACTGTATGTTTAGAGTGACGTTTATATAGGTTTGTCGTAGCTGTAAGAGTCATAGCTCGTAATGTTTTATAACAGCTAAATTGTTTTAACCCTTAACGGCTCATCCTTGTTTCTCTGACTTCCGTGATGTTTTTTTTTCGGTTTTTATGCCTCAACTTGGTGGGGGGTGGGGTGGCCATGGGGTGGCATATATACTTGCATTTGTCCGTCCGTACGTCCCAAAAACATCTCACTTTACAGGAATGTTGACCAGCAAGTGAAGATGCGTACCTGGGTTTTCATTTTTATGAGTTATGACCCTTAACTTAGTCAAAATAGGGGCTGACAAACTTGTGTCGCGCACTCCTCAATTACTATTTAACCCACGGTCGCCAAACTTCACATTTGTAACCGGAGGCCCCGGGTTCAATCCTCCGTGGTGCCACTGAGTTTCGTCGGTGTGTTCTTGGGCAAGACACTTTCCCTTCGCCTCGTCTGTCGGATGGGGATGTAAACCGGGCGGTCCCGTGTATCGGAGCACGTTAAAGAACCATAGGAAGTTATTCGATAATAAGAGTAGGGCACAGTTCCCGGATTCCTATGTATCCTTCCCCTCTCTCTGGGGCGGCTCTAAATAACATATTCTGTGTTGATGAGCCGTAAAATAACATTCAAACCAAACCAAATTTTACAGGAGTATTAACCAGCAAGTGAAGATGCGTATCTAGGTTTCCGTTAGCACAAGCCAATGGCCAGCAGAGCTAATGGGATGTTGAGTTGTCCTCGTCCGTCGTCTGTCGTCCGTCCGTTAACGTTTGACTCATTAAGACGATAGGGCCTTTATTTTTCATCCGATCTTTACCAGCCTTTACCAGATTGTTAATATCAAAGAAAGCTCGGAAAAGTTTAAAAAAACATCCAGATCGGACTAGTTACATGGAGTTATGGCCCTTGATTTAGTTAAAAATTATTATTATTATTATTATTATTATAAATAAATAAATATAAAACAAGAATTATTTTACTATGTAATATATAAATATTAAAATAGTTCTTATTTTATATAGTTACTTCTAATATTACATTTTGTTTATGTACAATGCCGATTTCTTTTTTCTTTCACTGTATATTCTGTTAATGTACAATGAATATTTCCTTATCATTTCAGTTGTATATTTTGCTCGTGTACAAGGCGAGTTATACTACCACATTCCTGCTGAATGGGGATCAGTGTTTGGCTCCTCCACCATGCACCTGTAGCGGCAGCTATGTCTACTGTAACAGCAAAAGCTTGGCTTCAGTACCGGCATTTATTCCAACGGACAATCATATATCTAGCTTAATCATATATTTATCTAGTAATCATATAACAAGTATCCACGCGAACACATTCTCAAATATCAGCAGTGCAAAACAAATTCAGTTCCAACTGTCTTCTAATAACATCAATTCCATTGAAGCGAGCGCCTTTACAGGCATTGAGAATGCTACGTATTATGTTAACTTAAATGACAACAATTTGACAAGTATCCCAGCCGCCCTGGTAAAGCTCACGGGTCTACGAACACTGAATATACAAAACAATCCTATCCAATCACTTGACCCGTCCGCCATGTCTAGTTTAGGCCATTTTTTGACATCACTATCTATAAGTCTCGACCACTTTACCTCATGGCCAACGGAACTGCATCTCTTACGAAAGTTAAACTCTCTTACTATAGACAAAGTTCCGTTTTCTCGACTCGATGATAACACATTTCATGGTTTAGAAACGACGGTTACAACACTAACAATAACAAACTCTAAATTAGAAAGAGTCCCCTTAGCTGTCTGTCATCTGGTACATCTGCAGAGTTTGACGTTTAGTAACAACCCAGAAGCCAAATCTCCTATTGTTCAGCCATGTCACATGACGTCCGTAACCTCATTACACTTGGATAGTAACCATCTTCTTGAATTTCCGGACATATTTCACGAGTTTCCATTACTGACATCCCTAAGTTTGCAAAGCAACCAAATACGCTTTATCAATGCTGATATAATTCCTTACCATTCTAACCTGACAAGTCTCTACTTGAATAGCAATCAGTTCACCAGCATACCGTATGCTGTAAACAAGCTGAAATTTCTGACATTATTATACATGAGTGGTAATAAATTACTCACCTTTGAAGACAATGACCTAACAGGCTTAAGGGTACTCCATAACCTTTATCTGAACAGCAATCCTCTTGAGTATATCGCATCACATGCATTTAGGTATAACACACAGCTACGTTATCTCAATCTTGACTATACACAACTCGGGACTATACCACGTGCAGTAATGTCGATCCCACATTTATCATCTCTTGTATTGCGATACGGCAAACCCATTGAGTGCACGTGCAGCATGTCGTATCTCAAACCATGGAATGTCACATCCGTATCTATCTCTGGAACATGTGAGTCAAATACAGAAACTCTTAAAGACTTCATAATGAAATCCCTTCCACAGTGTCCTTAAGTATAAACATATATTCAGGTTACATGTACCAGTACATTCGAGGGGTGACCACGATTTCCTAAATGATTTCAATATCTTCGACACTATACAGCTGTGACTGTATTAAGTTAAAGGGAATGACAGCGATTTTGATGTCGTCTTATTTACTGACCAATACTTTTTAAAAAATACTATGTAAAACACAGAACTGTAACCAAACTACAGTTACAGTTGCTTTCTGCAAATCTATTTTGTTTGCTATATATGATGCAATAATACCATATATGATGCAATAATACTATATATGATGCAATATGGAATTGCCATCTTGGTTACCTAACATTTGAAATAACAAAAACGTATCTTAATTACTAATATGTTCTAATAATTACATATAACTCTACAAACTGTTAAGTGAAATTAATACCGACAATTTATACAACACACATCAAAGAGACCGCGATGTTTTCAGACAATCTATGTTCACAAACCATAATTAAACCGGAAGGAACAAGAGAACATTTGAGTGAACTTGTATATTTTATATGACACTGAGGCACATACTGATAGTTTTCTTTATATTTGGATTGACACACATAATGTGTACAGATCGCTTTCAGTCTTTTTAAGCCAAAGAACGATCTAAAGAGAAGGATTATTTTTAAAGAATACTTGCAGATTCTGATTTTAGAAAATGTTGTGAGAGATGTGTATTGATGTAACTGATTAATTGTGAGAGCTGTGTATTGATGTAACATATTAATTGTGAGAGTTGTGTAATGATGTAATTGATTAATTGTGAGAGCGGTGTATTGATGTATTGTTTACATGTGAAAGATGTGTATTGATGTAATTGATTAGGTGTGAGAGTTATGTATTGATGTAATTGATTAATTGCGAGAGCTTTGTATTGATGTAATTGATTAATTGTGAGAGCTATGTATTGATGTAATTGATTGTGATAGCTGTGTATTGATGTAACTGATTAATTGCGAAAGCTGTGTATTAATATAACTGATTAATTGTGAGAGCTGTGTATTGCTGTAATTGATTAATTGTGAGAGTTGTGTATTGATGTAATTGATTAATTGTGAGAGTTGTGTATTGATTTATTGATTGAAGTCTTTGTAATTAATAAATAATGCCAAAAACAAGAGTTATTTTCAGTTCAGCCCAATGTGTATTGTCATTATTATTAATTACACTCTACCACGTTCTGAGAAAGTAAACAAAAAGTAAAGGCCAGTAAGAACTGAGAAGGCTGGCACCGTCGTGTAGCATTATTAGTAGTCTCAATAAAAGGCAACAACTTGCAAAGCTATGTTTGACTGCTTTTGAAGTTTACTGCTTCAAAACACATTTCACCGAAAGCGAAGAAAATGCCTACCAAACTTCAAAATCCTATTGAAGTTAAAGGTCACTCTTATCGGGATCTGACTTGTATTGAGCTTATTATATCGCAGTTAATGTCTCCACGAATTGTTTAAAACAATATGTCTTACTGTTTTGCAAGAATAAAGCCTAAAAGTACTTCGAAATTGTCACTCAATACGCCGGCTGTAAAGAGAAAAACGAGGAGTTATTGATCGTCAACGTAACTAGAAAATTTGCCGTAGTTGAAAATTACCCAAATGGTAAATATATTACAAAATTCTTAGAGGACTTAACACAAGTGTAAGTTGAACATGACCCCACTCGTACTTTACAACATGTGATCCCACTTGTTCATTATACACTCGTACATTACTTAATGTGATCACACTCCTGCATTACTTAATGTGATCACACTCGTACATTACTTAATGCGATCACACTCGTACATAACTTAATGCGAACACACTCGTACATTACTTAATGCGAACACACTCGTACATTACTTAATGTGATCACACTCGTACATAACTTAGTGTGAACACACTCGTACCTTACTTATTGTGATCACACTCGTACATTACTTAATGTGATCACACTCGTACACAACTTAATGTGAACACTCTCGTACATTACTTAATGCGAACACACTCTCGGATATTTCGTAATGTGAACATACTCGTACCTTCCTAAATGTGATCACACTCGTACATAACTTAATGTGAACACACTCGTACATAACTTAATGTGATCACTCTCGGACATAAATTAATGTGATCACACTCGTACATCACTTAATGTGATCACACTCGTACGTTAATTAATGTGATCACTCACGGACATGAATTAATGTGTTCACACTCGTACATAATTTAATGTGATCGCACTCGTGCATTACTTAATGTGATTACACTCGTACAAAACTTAATTTGATTACACTCGTGCATTATTTAATGTGATCATACTCGTGTACAACTTAATGTTAACACTCTCGTACAGAACCTAATGTGATCACACTCGTGCAATACTTAATGTGTAAACAATCGTACATTACTTAATGTGAACACATTTGTACAGAACCTAATGTGGTCACACTCGAACACCTTTATGTGAACACGCTCGTACATTACTAAATGTGATCACACTCGTACATAACTTAATGTGAACACACTCGTACATAACTTCATGTGAACACGCTCGTGCATTACTTAATGAGATCACAATCGTACACAACCTAATGTACTCGTACATAACTTAAAGTGATCACACTCTTGCATTACTTAATGTGATCACACTCGTATATTACTAAATGTGATCACACTCGTACATAACTTAATGTGTTCACACTCGTACATTACTTATTGTGAAACCTCTCGGACTTACTTAATAAGAACACACTCGTACATTACGTAATGTGATCACGCTCGTACATAACTGAATGTGAACACTCTCGGACATTACCTAATGTGAACACACTCGGACACTACTTAATGTGATCACACTCGTACATAACTTAATGTGATCACGCTCGTACATAACTTACTGTGATCACGCTCGTACATAACGTAATGTGAACACTCTCGGACATAACTTAATGTGATCAAGCTCATAAATAAATTAATGTGAACACTCTCGGACATAACTTAATGTGATCATGCTCGTACATAACTTAATGTGATCACACTCAGACATTAATTAATGTGATCCCACTCGGACATTACTTTAATAATGTGATCACACTCGTGCATTACTGAATGTGATCACACTCGTGCATAACTTCATAGGATCACACTCGTACATAACTTAATGTGAACACCCTCGGACATAACTTAATGTGATTACGCTCGTAAATAACTTAATGTGATCAAGCTCACACATAACTTAATGTGAACACTCTCGGATATAACTTAATGTGATCACACTCGTGCATAAGTTAATGTGATCACATACCTGTATAACTTAATGTGATGACACTCGTACATTACTTAATGTGATCACACTCGTGCATTACGTAATATGATCACACTCGTGCATTACTTAATGTGATCACACTCGTACATACGTTAATGTGATGACACACCTGCATAACTTAATGTGATCACACTCTTACATTACTTAATGTCATCACTCTCCTGCATAACTTAATGTGATGACACTCGTGCATTACTTAATGCGATCACACTCGTACATAACTTAATGTGATCACACGTGCATTACTTAATGTGATCACACTCGTACATAACTTAATGTGATCACACTCGCGCATTACTTAATTGATCACACTCGTACAGAACTTAATGTGATCACTCTCGTACAAAACTTAATGTGATCACACTCGTGCATTACTTAATGTGATCACTCTCGATCACACTCGTACATAACTAAATGTGAACACTCTCGTACACTACTCATTCATTACTTATTATGGACACACTTGTACACTACTTATTGTGATCACGCTCGTGCATAATTAATGTGATCACTCTCGTACATAATTTAATGTGAACACTCCCGGACATTACCTAATGTGAACACTCCCGGACATTACCTAATGTGAACACACTCGGACATTACTTAATGTAAACACATTCGTGAATTGCTTCATGTGATCACTCTCGGACATAACTTAATGTGATCACATTCGTACATAACGTAATATGAATACTCTCGGACATAACTTAATGTGATCAAGCTCGTACATAATTGAATGTGAACACTCTCGAACATAACTTAATGTGATGACGCTCGTACATAACTTAATGTGATCACGTTCGTACATAGCTTAATGTGATCAAGCTCGTACGTAACTTAATGTGAACACGCTCGGACATAAGTTAATGTGATCACGTTCGTACATAGCTTAATGTGAATATTCTCGGACATAACTTAATGTGATCAAGCTCGTACGTAACTTAATGTGGACACGCTCGGAGATAAGTTAATGTGATCACGTTCGTACATAGCTTAATGTGAACATTCTCGGACATAACTTAATGTGATCAAGCTCGTACGTAGCTTAATGTGAACACGCTCGGACGTAAGTTAATGTGATCGCGCTCGTACATAACGTAATGTGATCACCCTCGGACATAACTTAATGTGATCACGCTCGTACGTAACTTAATGTGATCACGTTCGTACATAGCTTAATGTGATCAAGCTCGTACGTAACTTAATGTGAACACGCTCGGACATAAGTTAATGTGATCACGCTCGTACATAACGTAATGCGAACACTCTCGGACATAGCTTAATGTGATCAAGCTCGTACGTAACTTAATGTGAACACTCTCGGACATAACTTAATGTGATCACGCTGGTACATAACTTAATGTGATCACGCTAGTTCATAATTTAATGTGAACAATCTCGGACATTACTTAATGTGAACACACTCGGACATTTCTTAATGTGAACACAGTCGTACATTACTTAATGTGATCAAGCTCGTACATAACTTAATGTGAACACTCTCGGACATAACTTAATGTTGACACACTCGGACATTATTTAATGTGAACACACTCGGGCATTACTGAATGTGATCACACTCGTACATAAGTTAATGTGATGACACACCTGCATAACTTAATGTGATCACACTCTTACATTACTTAATGTCATCACTCTTCTGCATAACTTAATGTGATGACACTCGTGCATTACTTAATGCGATCACACTCGTACATAACTTAATGTGATCACACGTGCATTACTTAATGTGATCACACTCGTACATAACTTAATGTGATCACACTCGCGCATTACTTAATTGATCACACTCGTACAGAACTTAATGTGATCACTCTCGTACAAAACTTAATGTGATCACACTCGTGCATTACCTAATGTGATCACTCTCGATCACACTCGTACATAACTAAATGTGAACACTCTCGTACACTACTCTATGTGATCACAATCGTGCATTATTTAATGTGATCACACTCATTCATTACTTATTATGGACACACTTGTACACTACTTATTGTGATCACGCTCGTGCATAATTAATGTGAACACTCCCGGACATAATTTAATGTGAACACTCCCGGACATTACCTAATGTGAACACTCCCGGACATTACCTAATGTGAACACTCTCGGACATAACTTAATGTGATCACATTCGTACATAACGTAATATGAATACTCTCGGACATAACTTAATGTGATCAAGCTCGTACATAATTGAATGTGAACACTCTCGAACATAACTTAATGTGATGACGCTCGTACATAACTTAATGTGATCACGTTCGTACATAGCTTAATGTGATCAAGCTCGTACGAAACTTAATGTGAACACGCTCGGACATAAGTTAATGTGATCACGTTCGTACATAGCTTAATGTGAACATTATCGGACATAACTTAATGTGATCAAGCTCGTACGTAACTTAATGTAAACACGCTCGGACATAAATTAATGTGATCACGTTCGTACATAGCTTAATGTGAACATTCTCGGACATAACTTAATGTGATCACGCTCGTACATAGCTTAATGTGATCAAGCTCGTACGTAGCTTAATGTGAACACGCTCGGACGTAAGTTAATGTGATCGCGCTCGTACATAACTTAATGTGATCACGCTCGTACGTAACTTAATGTGATCACGTTCGTACGTAGCTTAATGTGATCAAGCTCGTACGTAACTTAATGTGAACACGCTCGGACATAAGTTAATGTGATCACGCTCGTACATAACGTAATGCGAACACTCTCGGACATAGCTTAATGTGATCAAGCTCGTACGTAACTTAATGTGAACACTCTCGGACATAACTTATATGTGATCACGCTGGTACATAACTTAATGTGATCACGCTAGTTCATAATTTAATGTGAACAATCTCGGACATTACTTAATGTGAACACACTCGGACATTTCTTAATGTGAACACAGTCGTACATTACTTAATGTGATCAAGCTCGTACATAACTTAATGTGAACACTCTCGGACATAACTTAATGTTGACACACTCGGACATTATTTAATGTGAACACACTCGGGCATTACTGAATGTGATCACGCTCGTGCATAACTTAATGTGATAACACTTGTACATTTCTTAATGTGACCACGCTCGTACATTGCTTAATGTGATCACACTCGGACATTACTTAATTTGATCACACTAGGACTTTACTTAATGTGATCACACTCGGACACTACTTAATGTGATCACGCTCGTACATTACTTAATGTGATCACACTCGTATATTACTAAATGTGGTCACACTCGTAGATAACTTAAGGTGATCACTCTCGGACATTACTTAATGTGATCACGCTCGTACATTACTTAATGTGATTACACTCGTACATAACTTAATGTGAACACACTCGTACACAACTTAATGTGAACACGCTCGTACATTACTGAATGTGATCACGCTCGTACATTACTGAATGTGAACACGCTCGTACTTTTACTGAATGTGATCACGCTCGTACATTACTTAATGTGATCACGCTCGTACATTACTTAATGTGATCACGCTCGTGCTTAACTGATTAATACAGGTATGGAGAAAAGAAGTTGTTCACGGCTCATTGATAGAAATGCCTTGTGGATCAAATTGCTAAGAAACTCAGCTGATGGTAAACGTTTAATTGCCATCAAAAATATGTATCGACAAGCGAAATCCTGTATTAATATTGATGGCAATAATTATATCAAACCTTTTTCAAAGTAATGTTGGAGAAAATGTATCCCCGGTACTTTTTTCACTATTCTTAAATGACTTAACTGACTTTATTTCCAACTCATTTGATGATTTATTACTGATATTGTTCATTCAGCCTTGGACACAGCTAAGTTAGAATGTTTTGTCAAGCTGTATTTACTGTTATAAGCAGACCATACACTAATTTTAGCAGAGTCACCTGAACAATTAAAGGCGGCTTTAAATAGCATTTTGTTATATTGTAAAACTTGTAATTTTTCTGTAAATCCTGCCAAAACTAGAGTTCATTAAGTCAAAAAATAAAGATATTCCTGGTTTTTGTTTATGATAATCACTTCTTAGACGTTGATACAAGATTTAATTGTTTGGGTGTCATATTCAATAATCATGGCAATGTTTTCCAAACTATATCTAAAATAATTGATCACGAAAGAAAAGCAACTTTCTCAATTGCCAAAAAAGCTAGAAACTAGGATTACCTATAGATATTCAACTTAAATTATTTGACACAATGGTTGCACCTATCTTACATATTGTTCAGAAATATGGGTTTTCGAGAATACCGACATTATTGAATCCTTTCATTTCAAGTATTGTAAACCCATTCTTAAAGTTAAGGAATGTACAGCAAAAAGTGTGATGTATGGTGAATTAGGTATATTTGAATATTTTTTAAAAAAATAATAATACACAAAATGATAAGTTTCTGGACCAAAAATATGTCTTGTAAAGAAGAGAAAAATATCTGTTTACCATTCTCAATGGTTAAATAGTACCAGAGTTACCTTGCAAAGTGGTGATATGGCTGATACTTGGTCAAACCAATTTACACGTACAAAGAAATAATGTTAGCACGATAAAAATAAAGTAAAAGAAACCGTTAAAAAACAATACATACGGTCCTGGAGAAATACAATTGATGAACAAAGTAAATGTTTAAACTACAGAATGTATAAAAAAAAAGGACTATAAAATTGAAAAATATGTTTCAGTCTTAGATCCATCATTTAGTTGTTATTTTGTAGATCCGATGTATAAATTACCGTATGATAGTTGAATATGGACGGTTTTCAAGACGAAAACTATTGTGTATATAGTATATAAGTCTAATTAAAGCCTGATCCCAATGATCAGTACATGAAAAATGCTTATTAATAAATGCAGACAATTCTCAAGTTTTTGCGTCTGTGTGATTAAGTTCGATTCAGGACGTTTCGGCACCAAACCATTTCGACACCTAGACGAATCGGCACCTAGACGTTTCGGCATCAAACAATTTCGGCATCTATTTTAATTTTTACCCTAGACGTTTCGGCACCCATTTATATTTGAGTATTATAATGAAGTAAAGATGTAAAGAAATTAAATATTTTCCATAAGATCACTTGTAATTCATTTAAAATGCAAAGTTGATTGCCTTAACGGCAAATCCGAAGCGGTTTTGAGCCTGAATACAGCTAAACATGAACATAAATAGGGCCCATATGATAATCACTTGTAAAATTTAAGTAAATATGACTTTTTATATTATACTGTAGCATGGTCACTGAAATTTCCTTTGTAATTGCTCAGGTGTAAATCGTTTAATTGAAAATACTTGAATATGTTCCCTTTAACATGTATAATAATGTATACCTAAGACCAAATAAAAACTTATCTGTATTCATACAGTATCTCTTAATTCTTCACTTTGCCTTCCTGTCATCTCCATATCGACGACTACAGGTATGTGACTTGAACAAAGCCTCCACAAACTAACCCATTATTAAAAATCGTCTACATATAACGCATGCGTTATACTTTTCTTGTTAGAGTAATAAGACACAATAGGAAATGTATAATTTGTGATACTGGTGAAATGAGCGATGTATTTCATTATTTGTTTAACTGGTCATTTTTTAAAGATCTTCCAAAACATTATTTATCTTACTATAGCTTTTAAAGAACCTAACTTTTATCAAATATATAGAGTATATTTGTTGCTTTGGAGTGAATAACACATTTTATTTTATCGAGAAGTGAGAAAACTTTATATTTTCACGAATTTCTCACTTCGAGATTTAATGAACAGAGATGATAAAACTGTTCTAACCAAACTTGCTATTTTTTTGCAAAAAGATTGTTTCTCACTTTGATAATATATGCAAAACATTTGTTCATGATCTCTGTTATTGTTATTTAATGTGTATTGTTTGTAATTTCGCATTCCGCTCCTTCGGAACTTCCATAAACTGTTATCACCACGAATAATAACATAAGGCGCTGTGAAGCCTAATAATGCAAAGATGTAAATAAAAATATCTGATGCATATGGAAACACTCATAACTGTATACAAGGTATGATACATATGGAAACTGTTAACACTCACAAATATATATCAACAATGGAAACACTCATAAAACGAGTATTTTATAACTGCATTGCTTGAAATTGGTGGTGTGTTAGTCTCTTTACAAATTGTACAACAGATAGGATAATATGATTAACCATATTTGTATTTATAGACAACACTTAAAATTGTAAGCGTTCAAGCACTTATTTGTTTATTGTGTGGTAATATAGTGATACGAGCAGTAATCGTTTAACGCGCTAAAGGATATAAACACTTGCAGAGTTTGGTGGATTTTTAATATATTTGTGATGCCGCATTCGCCTGCGAAGCAAATCTCTCCCAGAGGCCGTCATTGACCTCTGTCAACGTCTAAGAAAGTAGCTTGCGATCACATGACAATTTGTCACATGACCATAGCTAAAATATCAAAATGGCGAACAGAACTTCAATACCGTGACACCACAAACTGTCGGCTGCTGATTGTTAAACAGTGGAACGAAACACGACTTATTTTCTATATTTTGATATATATGTTTAGTAATTTAATTTAAGGTATGTTGTTAAGACCTATGTGATACTGGAAAGTGCTGGTAAGCAAATTGCTGTATAACCAACCCTATGGCGATGATTTGGTGGTGCGTATTGTGAATGTTTTGGCGTCGGAGAGATATGCCAGAATATAAACCTTTATTTTACCGCAATATAATTCTGAGCATAATTTACTGTATTACTGTATATTAAACATTCAAGCCGAAAGATTGTTTTCTTTTGTAATTTAAGCATTTCATATAAAGTTAATTCAGAAACATATTAGTGCAATCAAGACATTTTGTCACTGGGGTCAAGGTCAACGTCGCTGTTACAAAAAAATAGAAAAATGGTTTCCTGTCTATGACTTTAGTTAGGAAAATAAGTATTGCAACAAAATGCGTTGTATAGGTAACTTATATGGAAAGAAAGCTTTGGAATCATTTGCGATCACTTGCGTCAAGGTCAGTGTCACTGTTCTTGAAATCAAAAAAATGGTTTACGGACAATAACTCCAGTTAGAAATAAGATATTGAATAAGATTTGCTGTGTAGGTAGCCTTTACGGAAAGGAAGCCTAGTATTGCATTGGAGGTCACTGGGGTCAAGGTCAATGTCGCAATACTAAAAATGGAAAAATTGCTTCCGGCCAATTACTTTAGTTAGGAATGAGATATTACAACTTGAATTTAGTTTAAAACAAAAGTATTTCGGTCAGGCTTTCAACTATATGCATATTTTGCGTAAAAACTAGCCCTGTACCACTATGCAACCACTTGCGCACAATATGACCTATTTATGTGTCGACGTGCCGTAAAACAACATTCATTCATTCATTCTATGCAAACACTCGTGTTCAAATGCGTTGGTTAAGAACCACTATTGATTGTAATGTTACAGAGATAGCTGTATTAGTGTCACAAACATGGCTTTATTGTCATTCCATTCCTGCAGGATTGCCATCAATTGGTGCAAAACAATAAAAATAAAAAAAATAGCACAATATACGTTTATCAGGTAAGTTTACACTTTTTTTAATATAGCTCCGCCAGATATCTTTAGCCCCATGGACTGAAAATTAAAGACGATAGTCTTATAGAACGACTTTGAAAAGCATACTTTGTGTTGCACACATACGTTCATTATGACGTTGTTTCGGGTAAAATGTATTACAAGCAACTGTAATCGTATATGTTGTAATGTGTGTGTTTGTTAGCGGAAAGTAACTTGCAGTTTTATATAGCATGCACAACTTAAACTGTTATTCTAAAACGAATGTTTGCTTATATTATACTTAATGTATATCAATCGGTGTATATGATATTGACCATACATATTGCACACTATCTTCAATTTAAGAGATACTTCATGTAAGAATGAACCACTATATAGAATCTATATAAAAAACAACAAAAAAACAACAGCATTATGTTAAAACTCCGTGAACTTGAATATGTAGACAGTTTAAAGCTTAGAATATTGCGTTGTTGTAACACACACGTGCTCAGTTACAATTATATCTTTTTTTATATAGCTCTTTGTGAATCGAAAAAAGGAAAAAGCAATCGTCAGGATTATAAAAAGTAATGCACTCCATCAGAAGCTTGTTCTCTAAAAAAAAGTGGGGGTGGGGTGGAATTAAATTGGGTTGTACTACCCGTTAACAAACCATCATAGGTTACACTGGGACAGCAGCATCAGAGAGAGGACAGATGAAGGATGAAGTTTCTCCTCAAACTTGCCTCTGCCAGGGGGCGAACACACGCGGGCAGAGATCTGTACGAGGTCTGTACCTCTAAACTCAATGCATCCACTGGCTGATCAGACATGCCTCCACCAGGGAGCGAACCCACGCGGAGCAGAGATCTGTACGAGGTATGTAACTCTACAGTCAATGCATCCACTGGCTGATCAGACATGCCTCTACCAGGGAGCGAACTCACGCTCAGCAGAGGTCTGTATCTCTACAGTCAACGCCTTATCCAACGTTTGACAACGTAAACATCGAGCGGACATCGCTGCTAGAAAAAATATTTTTTTCTCATCTGCTACCGATATATTTTGGACTTTGATGACAGATACCAAGGAACTAACGACCCCGGTCCTGACGGTATTTGTGATTGTGAAATTCTGACTTTGATTTCGTGAATTTTGAATGATGCCTGCTTTACGTGCGATAACCAAGTGGGTGGGGTAGACGCATTGGTATAAATAATCTCACCGCCGCTATTTGGAACTTTTTTCGTTACGCATGAGTGAATAGCCGATATAAGAGATGTTCGAACTCCGTTTCAACAGCTGAGTGAGTAACGGTTTTGTACAACAATCAGTATTGTTAAATATATAAGCCTATAACTGGACATTTATCGACGCGCTCATTGTTGGTCGTATGGCCTTACCAGCTTTAATACCGCCTCGATAAAATCAAAGTACTGAAACTACCGTATGTTGCCTACAGAAAAAGCATTGGTCTTGCCATAAGATAACGATAACTATGGATACCTCGTACGACACTGATGAAACCTGTCCAAAGCAGCTAATTAACTCAAAACTTAGCAAAATAAAACAGGAAATGGATTATTCCCGGTCAGATTTCTGAGACGACGATACGTCCCTCATGTATGAACCAGTGGAATTAACAAGCACACAGATACCAAATAGTACTTTTTTTCTTGACATCGATACTAAGCTAGCCAGCTTACCTAGATCTTTATTCGCCAATGAGTTGCTATCGTTATGTAAAGATGATGCAGGAACGCTAAACATGTATCGACTCCACTTAGCTAGTCAAGCGAGACAATACCCAGAATGTCCGAAAACGCGACTTGTTAATAGGAAAAGATCCGGAAAGTCCTCCAAAGAAACCAAATTAGCTGAAGATTGTTACATCTTATACGCCTTCATTGATGGTGATCGATCACGTGAAATAATCGATGTATTCTCCACTGTTCACTGTAGTGATGAAACATTAAACGAATCGTTAATTCCTTGTGCTCAGCAACAATATTTCACTGCCACAACCTTCCAGACTGACGAACAAACGCGCCAACAATTAGAATGTCCCGACATCATAGCCATTCTAATGAAAGTTCAAATGGACGTATCTTACCTTGCTCAAAGGAGAAATGAAGATGCCCAGTTAATGCTAGAGCTTAAGACCGATATGGCAGCAGCAACAACAAATCTACGGCTGATTAACGCGACCGTATCTAGTATTCGCGCGAAAGTCTGCGACGATGGCAACAGTAAAATAGACAAACTACAATCTGAAATATGCTCATTGAGCTCGACACTCGGTGTAATTAACAAAAAGGTAAATGACGCAAAACTCCATGGGTCCTTACCACAGCCATCTGAAATTCGTGTACTGGAACCATCAGATACCACAAAGGACGCGGATAAAGCCCCAATCAGCAGTAAGCTAAATGTTACACAAAAAGCAGATATGACTGTCCTTACTTCGCCACCAGGAAGAGGCAAATTACTGTCAACCGCTGAGAGAGCCAAAACGTTTGCCCAAGCATGTTCTCAGCCTAGCACTCCTAGCAATGCTACAAATAAAATAGTAGTGCCTAAATATAATACCGCTGAAACTAGGCCTAAGACAATACCACCTCCAGTCACAGTAAGTAAAGCGACCGCGATACGGCAAACCCCGCCAACCGAGTCTATCAACAGAAATCGACCAACAGACAGTAGCATTAGTCAGGCTACAGAGAACTCGGACAGCGCTACTGCCGATCATGGTCGCTTTACTGCCGTGCGCCTGAAAAGGGTTTCGACATTTTTTCTTGGTAATTTTGAAACAGACGTAACTGCAGGTGACTTCTACGACTATCTTGAAACCAAGGGTATGAAAATAACGCATCTGAAACTGTTTTATAATACATTTAGCACATCTGCCAGAATTAATATCCCAAGTGAGTACGACGAAATTGTATTGGGTGAAAGTTTTTGGCCGAATGATATTATAGTGAGACGTTGGGTAAACAGGTCCGAGTGGACGAAGGATAGGGACGACAAAAGACGAAATACAGACGGTAATGAAAGACCCCGACGACGCCGTACAAACTTGAACGATGAGAATTATACACAGAGGGCTCATGAAATACCTAATGATTTATACAGACGAAACTACCAAGACGATAGTGATTATAAGCATAGGTCACGCGACTCTTATGAACATAACCCTCGTGACAATCGGTATTATGAGGATGACAGTATAGACGTACGTAACGACAGCAACAGCGAGACAAATGAACACAATGCACATGGTTACTGGTCGGACAAGTTGAAACGTGACAAACTTGATCAATGCACGTGGCCTGGTGGTCACGATTATTGATTTGTATGATATTATTAGTGCACACTAAAGACGTATATACCAAATGCTTCACAGTATGCGCTCATTGTATATATCTTGCTTAGTTATGTTACTGTCATTATTATGTTGGAATGTACGTGGTATTATGTCTTCAGCGTATCCACTTTCTTGCATGTTGCAAGACTACAGCATTGATATTGCCCTAATATGTGAACACAAATTGTTCTCACACTCTAAAGACTTCTTAAACAGTATTCATCAAGATTATTTTGCGCTATCCATTGAGACAAACCCTCAGAATATATATAGTCGTGCAACATGTGGGCAAGGAGGTGCAGCTTTCCTGTATAAATCTAACCTTCAACCATATATATCAAGAATCGATGATATTGAAAGCGAACGCATTATCGGCATTCGAGTGAACCTGCACAACAGCAATCCGTTGTATATATTTTGTGCATATTTGCCCGCTGATAGTGCAATTATACCTTTTCAAGAAGCACTTAGTGAGTTACATGCCCTTACCTCGTTCTATTCCTCACAAGGTAACGTTATAGTTGCTGGCGATTTTAACGCACAAATCATTAATGACACGTTCTCTGTACCATCAGGATCGCTTGCGAAATCAAGGTTATTCTCAAACTTTGTAAACGAAAATAGCCTCTCTCCGATAAATTTATCTCTTAAAAGAGATGGCCCTGACTACAGCTTTATTCCTACGAAAGCAATGATCGACCATGTTCTCGCTGACCAAAATACGCTACCATGGTTTAAAAAGTTTACCATACTGGACGAAACGGCAGTAGTTTCCTCCGACCATCTGCCGTTTATTACTACTCTTGATGTGCCTATATTTACCGCAAATACGTTTTCAGTCCCGCGTGTGGGTATAACATGGAACAAAATAACGGAAAAGCATATAGGTGACTATCAATGCGAAATAGCACTACAACTACAGTGCATAGAAACGCAGTATGATTCCCTAACAGTTGACAATATTTCGACCGCTATTGTAGGAGCGCTCCATTTTGCAGCCGTTAAAACACTCCCAAAGAGCAAGTTTAACAAACATGCTAAGCCGTATTGGACTCTAGATGTAAAAGAGGCTCACACTGTAGCTAGACACTTCCGACGCATCTGGTTATCTCAGGGCAAACCTCGTGGTAATTGGAACGAATCATATCGTGATTATAAACGTGCGAAATCCCAGTTTCGTAGAATCCAGCGAATAGAATCTGAGAAATATCAAGATCAAATGTACGCCGAATTAGATGAAGCGGCAGAACTTGATTATAGGTTATTCTGGAAATTGCTTCGCAAACGCAATAGAACGAGTCCAGTCACATGCCACGAGCTAATAATTGATGGAGTAACGTATAGCCCGGAAAGCGCTGTTGTTGACGGATTTGCAGCCAACTTTAAAACAGTATTCGAGGAAAGTCAGACTGAAAGCGCTCTTGAAAACTTTGTGCAATCAATAAAAACGCGCATAAAGGACTTTGAGCAGGAAAATAATGATGCACACTTTACAATCTTAGAGTCCAATATCAACCATGATGACATCGCGAAAATTGTGAAGAACTTAAAGAGGCGCAAAGCTTGTGGTATCGATAACATTCAGAATGAGCATGTAATCTACGGTGGTAACGTAATCATTCGTTATATAGTCATGCTATTCAATAAAATAATGGACACCGAATCCACTCCCGTTTCATGGCAAACGAGTATAGTCATCCCAATCTTCAAAGGCGGTGGCAAATCTAAGTCCGATCCCGGCAATTATCGGCCAATAGCTTTGTTACCGTGTTTCGCTAAAATGTTCGAAGCCTTGATACGCATGAGAGCTAACTCTTACCTGAAAATGAAACCAGCCAAATTCCCAAACTCTCAACAACAAGGGTTCCAGGAGAATCTAAGCTGCATTACAACCGCCTTCAATATGACCGAAACAATATTTTACCTACTTGAATATAATAGCAAAGTATGCGTTGCTTTCCTCGACATAAAAGGCGCGTTTGATACAGTCTGGCATGATGGACTGTTTCTGAAAATCGGAGAACTCGGTATTACAGGGAAGTTATGGCGTATCATCAGAAACTCTTATAAATCCCTAAATTGCACCGTGCGCATAAATGGATGTACGTCACAGTCCGTACCAATCAAACGTGGAGTCCGTCAGGGGGGTGTAATGTCAACTTTCCTGTACTTAGTATTCATTAATGATCTCCTTCTGCAGCTAGAAGAATCAATATATAGTGCAAATATATTTAGAGTTAAAGCTGGTAATCCAACCCTCGCCGACGACATTTCTCTAATTGCAACTAGTCCTCATAACCTCCAAAAGCTTTTGGACATTGTATACGTGTACGCCAAAACATGGAAATTTGATATAAATGCTTCTAAATCGTGTGTAATGACATTTGGTTCCAAGAAAAATGCGATATTGCCAAGACTGTTATATGGCGATTGCTATCTCGAAAATGTCAAGTCTGTTGTCCACTTAGGTATTCGCCAGGACATGTTTCTCAAAAGTAATGACCGTACGGCCGAACGATGTCAAAAGGCCAAGAATGCGTTTCACGCCATGATAGGTCTCGGGGTTCGTCCGTCCGGCTTAAATCCGCTGACCTCAGTTAGCCTTTAAAAAAAGATAGTTATCCCCACTGCGCTTTATGGATGCGAGCTCTGGAATAGTCTCACTAATACAGAGTTGGACATGTTAAGCAGATTACAACATTACGTAGTCAAACGGATACAAGGGTTCTCGGTAAGGACAAGGTCCGATATGTGCGAGTCAATGCTTGGTCTGAAACGCTTAACTTCGGAGATAGACCAACGCAAATTAATGTTCCTCCGTAAAACATTATCGTTGTCTCCGGATACATTGTGCCATACAATTTTTATTCGCCGTTATGTACAATTCATTACTTCAGCGAGTACGGTACAGAAAGGTTTCATTCCTGATATATGCAAACTCCTTTACAAATATAACTTGCAATATATTGTAAATGCCTTTATGAAAGATCCCCAGTCATTGCCAAGTAAAATGATATGGCGAAATCAAGTGAAACAATCTATCCAAACGATGGAATCGCACTCATGGCTATATAGGGTTAACAGCGACCCGGATTTTACGATGTTCAGGAGGATTCATCAGGAAATAAAACCTGCCTTACTCTGGACAATACCGTCCAACAGAACTGATCTTGCAATAGCAAATAAAATAGCCCGCCTATGGGTTGAGACGCCTTTAAGACAGGAATCATACTGTCCAGTTTGTCAAACACCCTTCCTAATAAGAGCGGTGCATATTATTTCAGAATGTACATATACACTTAATATGAGAATTAAATTTTTAAATGACGTTAATAAGGATGTAAGCCCTAATCTAAGATATGAGTTAGATACTTCCGAGCCATTATCGTTCACATGTAAAGTCCTCGGCGAGCCACCTCGGACAGATATTGATAATGAATCGTACAATCAGTTCTATCATCTCGCATCAAGATTTGCGAGTGTCTGTATTGACAAATTTATATTCTTCACTCAGAATATGTAATATGTTGTCATTTAAAAACAAATGTTAAGCGAAACTCGAAATATGCCAAGACATTGCTAGTGTTAAATTAGTTTGCATATGAGCTCAGTGCAGAGCGCACGATTGGTATTATTATTTCTACTACACATTACAATAATGTAATCATCTGTGTAAATGTATATATTAACCTCTCTCACATCTATGTAAATGTATATATTAATCTCTCTCTCTCTCTCTTTCTCTCTCTCTTTCTCTCTCTCTCTCTCTCTCATATGATATTTTGCCATGATTATGTTGTTCTAAATGTATTCATATTATTGTATTTCATAATCTCCTGCATGGAGGAAATAAAGATATTGAATTGAATTGAATTGAATTGTACATGAAAAATGCTTATTAATAAATGCAGACAATTCTCAAGTGTTTGCGTCTGTGTGATTAAGATCGATTCAGGACGTTTCGGCACCAAACCATTTCGACACCTAGACGAATCGGCACCTAGACGTTTCGGCATCAAACCATTTCGGCATCTATTTTAATTTTTACCCTAGACGTTTCGGCACCCATTTATATTTGAGTAATTTAATGAAGTAAAGATGTAAAGAAATTAAATATTTTCCATAAGATCACTTGTAATTCATTTAAAATGCAAAGTTGATTGCCTTAACGGCAAATCCGAAGCGGTTTTGAGCCTGAATACAGCTAAACATGAACATAAATAGGGCCCATATGATAATCACTTGTAAAATTTAAGTAAATATGACTTTTTATATTATACTGTAGCATGGTCACTGAAATTTCCTTTGTAATTGCTCAGGTGTAAATCGTTTAATTGAAAATACTTGAATATGTTCCCTTTAACATGTATAATAATAATGTATACCTAAGACCAAATAAAAACTTATCTGTATTCATACAGTATCTTTTAATTCTTCACTTTACCTTCCTGTCATCTCCATATCGACGAGTACAGGTATGTGACTTGAACAAAGCCTCCACAAACTAACCCATTATTAAAAATCGTCTACATATAACGCATGCGTTATACTTTTCTTGTTAGAGTAATAAGACACAATAGGAAATGTATAATTTGTGATACTGGTGAAATGAGCGATGTATTTCATTATTTGTTTAACTGTTCATTTTTTAAAGATCTTCCGAAACATTATTTATCTTACCATAGCTTTTAAAGAACCTAACTTTTATCAAATATATAGAGTATATTTGTTAATTTGGAGTGAATAACACATTTTATTTTATCGAGAAGTGAGAAAACTTTATATTTTCACGAATTTCTCACTTCGAGATTTAATGAACAGAGATGATAAAACTGTTCTAACCAAACTTGCTATTTTTTTGCAAAAAGATTGTTTCTCACTTTGATAATATATGCAAAACATTTGTTCATGATCTCTGTTATTGTTATTTAATGTGTATTGTTTGTAATTTCGCATTCCGCTCCTTGGGAACTTCCATAAACTGTTATCACCACGAATAATAACATAAGGCGCTGTGAAGCCTAATAATGCAAAGATGTAAATAAAAATATCAGATGCATATGGAAACACTCATAACTGTATACAAGATATGATGCATATGGAAACTGTTAACACTCACAAATATATATCAACAATGGAAACACTCATAAAACGAGTATTTTATAACTGCATTGCTTGAAATTGGTGGTGTGTTAGTATCTTTACAAATTGTACAACAGATAGGATAATATGATTAACCATATTTGTATTTATAGACAACACTTAAAATTGTAAGCGTTCAAGCACTTATTTTCCTATTGTGTGGTAATATAGTGATACGAGCAGTAATCGTTTAACGCGCTAAAGGATATAAACACTTGCAGAGTTTGGTGGATTTTTAATATATTTGTGATGCCGCATTCGCCTGCGAAGCAAATCTCTCCCAGACGCCGTCATTGACCCCTGTCAACGTCTAAGAATGTAGCTTGCGATCACATGGCAATTTGTCACATGACCATAGCTAAAATATCAAAATGGCGAACAGAGCTTCAATACCGTGACACCACAAACTATCGGCTGCTGATTGTGTAAACAGTGGAACGAAACACGACTTATTTTCTATATTTTGATATATATGTTAAGTTAGTAATTTAATTAAAGGTATGTTGTTAAGACCTATGTGATACTGGAAAGTGCTGGTAAGCAAATTGCTGTATAACCAACCCTATGGCGATGATTTGGTGGTGCGTATTGTGAATGTTTTGGCGTCGGAGAGATATGCCAGAATATAAACCTTTATTTTACCGCAATATAATTCTGAGCATAATTTACTGTATTACTGTATATTAAACATTCAAGCCGAAAGATTGTTTTCTTTTGTAATTTAAGCATTTCATATAAAGTTAATTCAGAAACATATTAGTGCAATCAAGACATTTTTGTCACTGGGGTCAAGGTCAACGTCGCTGTTACAAAAAAATAGAAAAATGGTTTCCTGTCTATGACTTTAGTTAGGAAAATAAGTATTGCAACAACATGCGTTGTATAGGTAAATTATATGGAAAGAAAGCTTGGGAATCATTTGCGATCACTTGCGTCAAGGTCAGGGCACTGTTACTTGAAATCAAAAAGTGGTTTACGGACAATAACCCCAGTTAGAAATAAGATATTGAATAAGATTTGCTGTGTAGGTAGCCTTTACGCAAAGGAAGCCTAGTATTGCATTGGAGGTCACTGGGGTCAAGGTCAATGTCGCAATACTAAAAATGGAAAAATTGCTTCCGGCCAATTACTTTAGTTAGGAATGAGATATTACAACTTGAATTTAGTTTAAAACAAAAGTATTTCGGTCAGGCATTCAACTATATGCATATTTTGCGTAAAAACTAGCCCTGTACCACTATGCAAACACTCGTGTTCAAATGCGTTGGTTAAGAACCACTATTGATTGTAATGTTACAGAGATAGCTGTATTAGTGTCACAAACATGGCCTTATTGTCATTCCATTCCTGCAGGATTGCCATCAATTGGTGCAAAACATTAAAAAAAAAAAATAGCACTATATACGTTAAGCTAACTGTCGAAAACAAACGTGTGCGCCTTTATAATTTTATCGTGGGTTTATCAGGTAAGTTTACACTTTTTTTAATATAGCTCCGCCAGATATCTTTAGCCCCATGGACTGAAAATTAAAGACGATAGTCTTATAGTACGACTTTGAACAGCATACTATGTGTTGCACACATACGTTCATTATGACGTTGTTTCGGGTAAAATGTATTACAAGCAACTGTAATCGTATATGTTGTAATGTGTGTGTTTGTTAGCGGAAAGTAACTTGCAGTTTTATATAGCATGCACAACTTAAACTGTTATTCTAAAACGAATGTTTGCTTATATTATACTTAATGTATATCAATCGGTGTATATGATATTGACCATACATATTGCACACTATCTTCAATTTAAGAGATACTTCATGTAAGAATGAACCACTATATAGAATCTATATAAAAAAAAACAGCATTATGTTAAAACTCCGTGAACTTGAATATGTAGACAGTTTAAAGCTTAGAATATTGCGTTGTTGTAACACACACGTGCTCAGTTACTTGTTCTCCAAAAAAAAGTGGGGGTGGGGTGTAATTAAATTGGGTTGTACTACCCGTTAAAAAACCATCATAGGTTACACTGGGACAGCAGCATCAGAGAGAGGACAGATGAAGGATGAAGTTTCTCCTCAAACTTGCCTCTGCCAGGGGGCGAACACACGCGGGCAGAGATCTGTACGAGGTCTGTACCTCCACACTCAATGCATCCACTGGCTGATCAGACATGCCTCCACCAGGGAGCGAACCCACGCGGAGCAGAGATCTGTACGAGGTATGTAACTCTACAGTCAATGCATCCACTGGCTGATCAGACATGCCTCCACCAGGGAGCGAACTCACGCTCAGCAGAGGTCTGTATCTCTACAGTCAACGCCTTATCCACTGAGCTACCGAGGCTGGTTAAAACAAACCAACCACAGATTTAAGTAATGCGATTTCAAGAATTTGGGGGTTACAGTCAATTACTTTGTTGCTGTTTTGCTCTAATTAACCGGCGAATGCAATTTTAAGGCGGGAAATATGAACCCTTACCAAGGATATTAAATTGTACATGCACTAGAATGTTAGTCACGCATTATGAAAAATGAGTGTTATCAAACTTCTTATGTTCGAAATTCGCAAGAAACACATTCTTTTTTGACAGAAATTGTTTTAGCCATTAGGTTGAGACCTACTTGATGTATGTTAGAAAAATATGAGTTCAGGTGGTTGAGTTAGGTTAAAATTAGAACAGTTTATAACAAGAAAACAAATGAACTTGTATTATTACATTTACGATGCCGACATAGAAATCGAGCCGCTCGTTTTATCCACGTATTGAGCAACAAAGCGTGGGTGGTACTTTGTCCTTTGCAATAATTCTATCAGTTTACATATAAACAAAATTGGGGATCCGTTATAGCATTTTAATTCCAGTCGTAAGGTAAAACAAATCTGAGTTTGAGTTAAGAGCATGAAACTTCGAGCAATGATAAATATCCATTCATTATTTTTTTATATCGGACTAATTCATGTGTTTCCAATATGGCCGCCAAATCCAAGATGGGCACCAAATATAGATGTAATTAAAACATAAAACCAAACTTTAAAATATTCAGGGCCACAACTTGGCACAATCATAGCAATACAGCACTGTTTGGATATAGGCACACTCATTTGTTTCCACTATAGTAGCAATATCTCCAATGAGAGGGTGGTGGGTGGGGAGGGCCACAACCTGGCACAATCATAGCAATACAGCACTGTTTGGATATAGGCACACTCATTTGTTTCAACTGTAGTAGCAACATCTCCAAGGCGAGACATTTTTATAAGATTTTTTTCGGCATCAATCATATTAAATATGTATTGTAATATATACGCTGTAAAAATGCTGAAATAAAATATGTTTAAACCAGCATTAAACATAGCTGTCAAAATATATTAAATCAAATTAAATAATTATGGCCACAAATTGATACATGACAATTTTGCATATGATGCCACTTTTTTGTCCCCCAAAAAAGTTATGTAAACTGGTCGATTCAATCCAACAACTTAAAATAAAAGAACATTTTGACTTGTTTCGCAATGTCGAATGACTTTGTCTTGAACATATTGTGATTTACCTGCACTTGACCATCGACTATATGGAGTCCATTTTGTCGCGAATTAAAGAAATATTAGAACAAGAAGCAATGTCTTAGCCAGCATTCAACATGTCTTCATCAAATAAACTCGTGTCTTCATCTAATAAACTCATGTCTTCATCTAATAAACTCGTGTCTTCATCAAATAAACTCGTGTCTTCATCAAATAAACTCGTGTGGCTTTGTTTTGCCCCATGGAGTGTTGATGGCATACATATTGCCATCTATCTTTCATAAAAATAAAAAAAAATACAACAATAAGACTGAAAAATATCTTCTTTTTCTTTCAAAAGAAAATCTGAAATTCTGCGTAAAAGTTGTTTAAACCACAATACAGTAACTTAAAATTCAGGGAAAAGAATGAAATAATTTCTCTGTTTCTAAGTTCGATTAACTTATTCAAAGTAAAAAAAGTTAAATAAACCATTGTGTATGCAGTTCTGGAAAATGCATTATTTCTCCTCAAAATGCATATGGATCAGTCTATTAATATTTAATTCAGTGTTCATCTTTAGACTAATGTTAGGATAAGTGTAAACACAATTAATTTGAAATGTATACCATATTATGTTGTTTTGTGTTTTTATAATTCAGGTCTCCTCCAAGAAGTGACTCAATGCCGGCAGCATATCACAGTGCTCAGAATGGTTCAAATGAAAACGGACGTTTTAGTAAGTAAATATTTTCACTTAACCGACTACAAATCAGTAGTGTTATTACTTACTGGGCCCAATATGTGTTGCTTTAAAGTAGAATATCGCTTAAGCCGGTACTAGGAGGCGTGAGAGGTGTTGCACTTTACATTAACCCTCATGAACAGACTCGATACAACCGAATCTGCTACTTTTATCTCTTGTTTGTGTTTGTTGCTTCTGAGGGATCCACTTGCCAGTATTTATTTTATTTCACGTGTATAATCAGGCCTTGAATTCACCAATGATTCTTGAACATATTCTTAGATTTAATCCCAAGTATGAAAATGTCAATCATAAATGTTTCTATCAGTTTAAAGTATAAACGTTTATAACAAGCTATTGTGTATAGATATGATAACTACTATTAAATAAATAGCAATTTCATGATGGTTAAGTTTATTTAACAACTAGTTATTAAAGTATAGGCAAACACATAAAAAACAAGACGTCTTTGTAAAACACATCAATATTTTGACTGCTTTCTACAAAAAAATCTTCTTTTCTTTTTACTATTTTCAATATTATTTGACGGTCATTTTAAAAATGGCGACCGTTTTCAAAATCAAATTACCCAGGTTACTTTTTTAATGTTTATCAATGTCCTGAATGTGGTGTGTTTACAATATTAACTTTTGAAGAAACCAATTAATTATGGGCTTCATTAATTATTGATGAAATATTTGTCGGCCATTTTTTTTAAAATCTGACGTGGGTCCATAACCAAAAATGTTTAGTAGAATATTGTCTAGCATTGTGTCAAGTGTGGCGCTTTTGTCATAAAATGCTAAATTTTATCAATATAGGTCAACAATCTGCACCAATATAAGACTAGTTTGAGGAATGGTTGGTGAATTTCACGTGTGTAGATACCGATGTCATACATTTTGGCGGTCAAATGAATTCGACGTTCTGTATTATTTGCTTCAGATGCTACCACGTTACGATTTGTTTGTAAACATGAAGATATATCATCGCCAATTTGAAAACTTGGACTATCGAGTTATTATTTATAAGAAAAAAAAGACATCCACTACCTGTTTTTGCCATGTTGACACTTATCCCAAAATATCCCTTCAAAAAAGGTTTTAGACAATATCCGTAACTTTAAGCTTATAAAAAAAAAGTAATTGCGTTGACAAACATAATACACCAACCATTATTGAATATTTACTGAAAAAAAATAAAGAAAATATTGTTTGACTGAATTTAATAACGGTACACTTATTTTTTACCCACACCTCGCGGATCAACAGTCGAATTCGTTATCAACTGAGCTAAGCAGACCAGATAAACTGTTGTTTACTATTTAGAGTACTAATCTCGTAATAATTTCGGTGGAATATATATTTTCAAAACACACATGGCAGCGACCATGATTTTCTTCATATCTTGATATAAAACATGCCATTTAGTGCATTTTTTTGCATTTATCGTGCAATCCACAGCAGTAACACACGAACACTATCGTTATTCAGATATAAATCTATGACAGTGGATTTTCGTTTGTTCAGGTCACTCGAACGTATCTGAAGTGCATATGAAACGCGCGATTTCATTGGTTGAATATAGTTGATCTTCTCATGAATATTGATTAGATGAAATGTCGATCTGACGTGACCTACAAGGGAGTGTGGTCAGATCCTATAGCGGAGAGTATCAAAGCGTAATTAGGGTATGATTTTAATGAGATTTTGAGAAAACAAATATATTGTAAATGCTATAAATGATACATTATACAATATATATGTCCATTTCAGACATGTATGCTGCTCGTCTACAAAGTTAGTTTGACCACACCATATCTGCTGAGTAGGGATCAGTGCTTGGCGCCGCAACCATGTTCCTGCTCATTATTTGGCAGTTATGTCCAGTGTAACAACAAACATTTAGCATCAGTACCGGCATTTGTTCCGACGGACAATCATGTACCTACTGTGGATATATTTACAATTAAATCATATAACAAGTATTCACGCGAACGCATTCTTCAATGTCAACAGTGAAATGCGACCGAAATAGGGCTTCTACTTTTTTCAAATAACATCAATTCCATTGAAATGAATGCCTTAACAGGCATAGAAAATGCTATACATTACATTGAGTTAGGTAATAACAACCTGACGACTATCCCAGCAGCTCTGGGACAACTCACTGGTCTACAAACGCTGTACGTGAACAACAATCCTATCCAATCACTAGACCCGTCCACCATGTCCAGCATCGGTCATTCTTTGTGTTATATTTCGGATTAAGTCTAGACCACGTTACCGCTTGGTCAACGGAACTGGGTCTCCTACAGAAGTTAGACGCTCTAACTATAGACAAAGTTCCGTTTTCTCGACTCGATGATGACGCATTCCATGACTTAGAATCGACGCTTACAACACTAACAATAACAAACTCTAAATTAGAAAGTATTCCCTTAGCTTTCTGTCGTCTGATACATCTGGAGGCTTTGAGGTTTAATAACAACAAATTGCCCATAGTTCAGTCATGTCACATGACGTCTTTAACCTCATTAACCTTGGAGAGTTACCAGCTGCACGAGTTTCCTGACGTATGTATTGCGTTTCCATCACTGACATATCTAAGCTTTGAAGACAATGAAATATGCTCGATCGCTGCTGATACAATTCCTTCTAATTCTCACCTGCTTATCTAAGTCTGTACGGTAACCATGTCATCAGTATACCGTCCGCTGTAAACAAGGTAACACTTCTGACGGAGTTAAAGATGCCTAACAATAAACTGCATACCGTTGAAGACCATGATCTTGTCGGATTAAAGGCACTTTGTTGTCTTACTCTGTACAGCAATCCTCTTGAGTCTATCTCACCACATGCCTTTAAGTATAACTCAAATCTGACTGAGCTCAAACTTGATGCAACACAGCTCGGAAAGATACCACTTGCAGTGATGTCGATTCCGAACTTGACTAGTCTGTATTTGAGGTCCCCCGGCAAACCGATTGAGTGCACGTGCGGTAACATGTCGTATCTTAAACCATGGAATGTCACACCAGTTACTATATATAGAATATGTGTGTCAAGCAATGAAAACCTGAAAGATTACATGTTAAAGTCACTTCCACAATGTGCATAAGACTAAACAAAAGCAACGTGTGTGTCACCAATGTCGATGTCCATGATGTCGGCGGAATAGAAAATACATATGGTTTATTCTATGTCTGATAGCAACTGAATTTGATATGTGACACTTTAAGGCAAAGTGTTATAATTTATTGATTGTGAGAACTTTGATGATATTGATTTTATTATTTATTGATTACGAACTATGTATATGTAATAACGACAAAAGTGAAATAAAAGCTTTTGTGTGTGTCAGTTGGAGTTAATTTTCATTAAATGACATGCGATCACGTTCAGAGGAATTTAACAGAACCAAGTATAGTGAACAGATGAGTAGGTTAACAGCGTTGTGTAACACCATTAATAGATGAGTAGGTTTACATCGTTGTGTAATACAATTAACAGATGAGTAGGTTAACATCTTTGTTTAACACCATTAATAGATGAGTAGGTTAACAGCGTTGTGTAACACCATTAACAGATGATTAGTTTAACATCGTTGTGTAACACCATTAATAGATGAGCAGGTTAACGTCGTTGTATAACACCATTAAAAGATGAGTATGTTAACATCGTTGTGTAACACCATTAATAGATGAGTAGGTTAACAGCGTTGTGTAACACCATTAACAGATGATTAGTTTAACATCGTTGTGTAACACCATTAACATATGAGCAGGTTAACAGCGTTGTGTAACACCATTAATAGATGAGTAGGTTAACAGCGTTGTGTAACACCATTAACAGATGAGTAGGTAAACATCGTTGTGTAACACCATTAATAGATGAGTAGGTTAACGTCGTTGTATAACACCATTAAAAGATGAGTATGTTAACATCGTTGTGTAACACCATTAATAGATGAGTAGGTTAACAGCGTTGTGTAACACCATTAACAGATGATTAGTTTAACATCGTTGTGTAACACCATTAATAGATGAGTAGGTTAACGTCGTTGTATAACACCATTAAAAGATGAGTATGTTAACATCGTTGTGTAACACCATTAATAGATGAGTAGGTCAACAGCGTTGTGTACCACCATTAACAGATGATTAGTTTAACATCGTTGTGTAACACCATTAATAGATGAGTAGGTTAACAGCGTTGTGTAACACCATTAACAAATGATTAGTTTAACATCGTTGTGTAACACCATTAATAGATGAGTAGATTAACAGTGTTGTGTATCGCCATTAATAGATGAATAGGTTAACATCGTTGTGTTGAACTATTAATAGATGAGAAGGTTAACATCGTTGTGTAACACCATTAACAGAAGAGTAAGTGAACATCGTTGTGTTGAACCATTAATTGATGAGAAGGTTAACATCGTTTTGTAACACCATTAACAGATGAGTAGGTTGACATCGTTGTGTAACACCATTAATAGATGAGTATGCTAGCATCGTTGTGTAACACCATTAATAGATGAGTAGGTTAACAGCGTTGTGTAACACCATTAACAGATGATTAGTTTAACATCGTTGTGTAACACCATTAATAGATGAGTAGATTAACAGTGTTGTGTATCACCATTAATAGATGAGTAGGTTAACATCGTTGTGTTGAACCATTATTAGATGAGAAGGTTAACATTGTTGTGTAACACCATTAACAGAAAAGTATGTGAACATCGTTGTGTTGAACCATTAATAGATGAGAAGGTTAAGATCGTTGTGTAACACCATTAACAGAAGAGTAGGTTGACATCGTTGTGTAACACCATTAACAAATGAGTAGGTTAACATCGTTGGGTAACACCATTAATAGATGAGTATGCTAGCATCGTTGTGTAACACCATTAATAGATGAGTAGGTTAACATCGTTGTGTAACACCATTAACAGATGAGTAGGTTAACATCGCTGTTTAACACCATTAACAGATGAGTAGTTAACGTTGTTGTGTAACACCATTAATAGATGAGTAGGTTAACAGCGTTGTGTAACACCATTAACAGATGAGTATGTTAACAGTGTTGTGTAACACCATTAACATATGAGTAGTTAAACATTGTTGTGTAACACCATTAATAGATGAGTAGGTTAACATCGTTGTGTAACACCATTAACAGATGAGTAGGATAACATCGTTGTGTAACACCATTATCATATGAGCAAGTTAACAGCGTTGTGTAACACCATTAATAGATGAGTATGTTAACATCGTTGTGTAACACCATTAACAGATGAGTAGGTTAACATCGTTGTGTTGAACCATTAATAGATGAGAAGGTTAACATCGTTGTGTAACACCATTAACAGAAGAGTAAGTTAACATCATTGTGTTGAACCATTAATAGATGAGAAGGTTAACATCGTTGTGTAACACCATTAACAGAAGAGTAGGTTGACATCGTTGTGTAACACCATTAACAAATGAGTAGGTTAACATCGTTGTGTAACACCATTAATAGAAGAGTAGGTTAACATCGTTGTGTAACACCTTTAATAGATGAGTAGGTTAACATCGTTGTGTAACACCATTAACAGATGTGTAGGTTAACAGTGTTGTGTAACACCATTAATAGATGAGTAGGTTAACATCGATGTGTAACAGATAAGTATGTTAACAGCGTTGTGTAACACCATTAATAGACCATTAACATATGAGTTGGTTAACATCTTTGTGTAAAACCATTAATAGATGAGTAGGTTAACATCGTTGTATAACACCATTAACAGATGAGTAGGTTAACAGCGTTGTGTAACACCATTTACAGACCATTAACATATGAGTATTTTAACATCGTTGTATAACATCATTTATAGATGAGTAGGTTAACATCGTTGTGTAACACCATTAACAGATGAGTAGGTTAACAGGGTTGTGTAACACCATTAATAGATGAGTAGGTTAACATCGTCGTGTAACACCATTAATAGATGAATAGGTTAACAGCGTTGTGTAACACCATTAATAGATGAGTAGGTTAACATCGTTGTGATTCACCATTAACAGATGAGTAGGTTAACATCGTTGTGTAACACCATTAACAGATGAGTAGGTTAACAGCCTTGTGTAACACCATTAATAGATGAGTAGGTTAACATCGTTGTGTATCACCATTAACAGATGAGTAGGTTAACATCGTTGTGTAACACCATTAATAGAAGTGTATATTAACATCGTTGCGTAACCCCATTAACAGATGAGTAGGTTAAAATCGTTGTGTAACACCATTAATATATGAGTATGTTAACACTGTTGTGTAAAACCATTAATAGAAAGTAGGTTAACATCGTTGTGTTACATCATTAATAGATGATAAGGTTAACCTCGTTGTGTAACACCATTTACAGATGAGTAGGTTTAAAGTTTTGTGTAACACAATTAACAGAAAAGCATGTTAACATCGTTGTGTTACACCATTAATAAATAGGTAGGTTAACATCGTTGTGTAACATAATTAACAGATGAGTAGGTTAATATCGTTGTTTAAAACCATTAACAGATGAGTAGGTTAACATCGTTGTGTAACACCATTAACATGTGAGTAGGTTAACAGTGTTGTGTAACACCATTAATATATGAGTAGGTTAACATCGTTGTGTAACACCATTTACAGATGAGTAGGTTAACATCGTTGTGTAACACCATTAACAGATGAGTAGGTTAACACCGTTGTGTACCACCATTTACAGATGAGAGGTTAACATCGTTGTGTAACACCATTAATAGATGAGTAGGTCAACATCGTTGTGTAACACCATTAACAGATGAGTAGGTTAACATCGCTGTGTAACACCATTAATAGAAGAGTATGTTAACATCGTTGTGTAACACCATTTATAGATGAGTAGGTTAACATCGTTGTGTAACACAATTAACAGATGAGTAGGTTAACATCGTTGTTTAACACCATTAACAGATGTGTAGGTTAACATCGTTGAGTAACACCATTAATAGATGAGTAGGTTAACATCGTTGGGTAACATTATTAACAGATGAGTAGGTTAACAGCGCGGAGTAACACCATTAATAGATGAGTATGTTAACATCGTTGTGAAACACCATTAACAGATCAGTAGGTTAACATCGTTGTGTAACACCATCAATAGATGAGTAGGTTAACATCGTTGTTTAACACCATTAATAGATTAATAGATGAGTAGGTTAACATCATGTGCAACACCATTAATAGATGTGTAGGTTAACGTCGTTGTGTAACACCGTTATATATGAGTAGGTTAACATCGTTGTTTAACACCATTAATAGATTAATAGATGAGTAGGTTAATATCATGTGCAACACCATTAATAGATGAGAAGGTTAACATCATTGTATAACACCATTAATTTAATATGGTAACATTAAAGCAAAAACGTTTAAAGGGAATGTAGACGATCTGTGAGAATTAAAGTTGAACATTCAACTACAAGTCAAACTATCATAATTCGTTTCATTTCCATGTGGAGATTGTTTGTTTCATTTCATTTAAGCGGATATGCGGAAGAACATTTGATTCCTATAACTGTGAAGCACTTCCGTGGTTGAGAGGGTAAAAACGCTGCGTTTGCAACCTTCTCATCGCTCACCGCTGCGGGTTCGAATCCCACTATGATTTCGTCTTGTGAGAATGTTTCAATTCGTACAGATGGCGGAAGGTTTATAGTAGTGGTTCTACCCAGGAATACGTGGGTGGCCCGCCTCCACCACAAATACATGCATAGCCTAAAATGTGCATAAAAAGGCCGTTTACCACCAATCAATCAATCAATCAATCAATCAATCAATCAATCAATCAATCAGGCAATCAATAATTGATCATAAAAGCCTAGTTTACACTGGATATGGTGTAGGCGATATCGTTTTTCATGTGATGTCAACATTTTTAATTTGCATATAAGATAACTAATCTCCATACTATATCGTGACTAATCCGCTTTTAATCTATAACTTTCAAATTTACATCCCGTGATAGTCAACTAGTTCTCAGTGATTCCGATGCGCAAAACGCGTATAAACCAAGACTGTAACACGTGTTGTAGCATTGCATTGTTGGATTGATGTAAACACGTGAAGAAAATATTGCTATTTTGAATTACCTGGATATTATTCACATTTTTAACAATGAAGATAACTAAAAAATGATAAAAACAAAAATCTCCGGCTTTCCTTCTTCACTTATTGTTTACGAAACATTTCGATTTGGAAAACTTTCCGACTCGGCGTGTTTTTATTGATCACTTTAAGAGTTTTATCAAATCATATTTAATAAATTAAATATTTATGATTTAACAAAATCGACATCGCTAAGTGGTCAAATTTTCCTGACTAAAAGTTTTCATAAGCAATAATTTATAAAAAAAAAAAAAAAATCGGCACGCTTTATATATATCTAAACTTGCTTGACCAGTTTTGACAGTTCTTTTGTTGTTGTTCAAAGTAAAGTTTATACATATGTAACTTTATATTGATTTTTTTTTTCTTTTCTTTTTACGATAATATTAGTATATACAATTAATGGTATTGATGGTATTATTAGTAATATATAATAACGTTTATAACTATTTAAATGATGAAGATGCAAGCATTCGGTGTATGGTGATGATTATGATGAGTTTACAGACACATTGATGAGTATGATGATGAGTATAATGCTTTGTTGATACCATGGTGATGGTGATGAAGATGATGTAACGATGCTGATCGTGGTTTATTGCGATGATGATTATGATAATTATGTTGATGTAATGGTGGTTATGTTAATGTGGTGGTGATGATGTTGATGTAGTGGTGGTTATGTTGATGAAATGTGGTTATGTTGATGTAATGATGATTATGTTGATGTAGTGATGTTAAGTTTGATTTAATGGTGATTATGTTGATGACAATGGCGAGGATTATGATGATATAAGTTTACTGCAATGATGATTTTTATAATTTTGTTTACGAAATTGATAATTATGGTGATAATTTTGATTAGGTTGATGGTGATGAATTGATGATTATGATGATGCGGATGACTAGGATTATGTTAATGTAATGATGTTGATGATGATCATTAGGATTATGTTAATGCAAAGATGGTTAAAATAAACGGTGATGAATATGATGGAAATGTTGATGCAATGATGATAATGGTGATGATTATGATTTTTACTATTATTATTATTATTATTAATGTTGACACAATCGATGATAACGGTGATATTCAAATGAAAATGAAAGTGATATTAATATGTTGATGATTTGATAGATGTCAGCGAAATGATGTTGTTGATTGTGATGATAATGATGTTGACAGACTGAAAATTGTGTTTATGTGATGATGATTATGTAATGAAAAATAGTTTGATGAGAAATATTTTGATGGGAAAATGATTGTGTTGATGTAGTGATGATTATGATGATGAAAATGATAATGATGTTAATGTGGTGATGATTGGATTGATGTGATGATAATGGTATTGCCAATTAGGTGACGATAATATTAATGATTATGATGATTTTTATTGTTTCGTAATTATGGATGATGACTATGTTTATATGTTTTGATGACGAAAATGACAAGTCAGTCTTTATATTAGTTAAATGTCACATTATCAAGTATTTAGTGAATGCACCAACTTAACTTAACTTAAGTTATCTGATTTTCTGTATGATCTTTGCTCGTTTCGAGTTCGATAAATAGTATGAACTTGTTTGTATCACATGTTGTTTTTTTTACGATACTCTCTATCTCTACTCTTTTCCCTTTCCTTGTAGATGCACATTTCCTTGCTCGGTTTGTTGACTCAGGCGTCTTGGTTGTACTAGGTTGGCCACCCTCTATATACATGTGTTACATGTTGAGAGTGTCTTTATTGCCCAATGTGTAACGATATAATGTGTTGGAGGGTGGCTATTGGCCTCTTTCATTGTATCTGTAGTGGCATTCCCAAGAAAATGACATTTATAACGACACCGTTAAATTTTTTTGTTTATATACTATCATGTTTAACTAAATGTTTGCGTATTACGTTAAAAATTGTCACGGAGTATTTAAAATTGAGTATTTTAAATTTAGAATTTGCACTAGTTGCTTTATCATTAATCATTACTTCTGGAGATGTAGAACTAAATCCAAGTCCAGTTAATCAATGTCAACTGATACTAGCTTAACTTTATTTCATCTTAATATTAGAAGCATTCGAAATAAACTTGAATTTATTAAGGATAATTATACTGACTTTGATATGTTGTGTTTTACCGAGACACATCTTACACATGAAATAACTGACGATTTCTTACTTATTGAAAATGTTGTTACTACTTATAGGAAAGACAGCACTGCTCATTCTGGAGGTATTTTATTGTATGTTTTGTCAAATATAATATCCAACAGAGTACATGAACTCGAACATATTTTACCAGAATCTATATGGATTGAAATTAAAAATCGTAACGAAACCATACTTATATGCACTGTGTATCGTAAACCTAATAGTAATGTAGACTTCTGGAACAGATTTAATTTAAGTATTGAGCAATCGTTAGAAAGAGCAAAGAGTATAATTATAGTTGGAGATGTAAATGAGGACCAATTAAACTTGAACAATCACCAACTGAGAGATATAATGTTGATTAATAATCTCACCAATGTAATTACAGAACCAACCCGAGTCACTGACAATTCTTCAACTTTAATTGATCCAGTAGTTATGTCAGATTCTGTTAAAGCACATGACTTTGGTATTATTATAACACCACGGGACGTTACTGACCATTTCGGTACATACATTTGTTTTAATTTTAATCAAATTATTACATCATCATTCACAAGACAAGTTTGGAATTATAAAAATGGTGATTTTATCAAATTAAACAGACTCATAGAAGATACTGATTCGTCCTTTCTTCATGTGTTGATGAGCCGTTAAACAACATTCAATGCAATTCTTCATAATAATGTTTAGAAGTTGCGAGCAATGATTTTACGAGTAAGTTTATGGAATTAATTCAAATATGCAGACCCTCTAAACAAGTAACTATACGACCGAATGATAAACCTTGGTACGATTCTGAGATTTGTCGAACTTCAAGACAACGTGACCGAAAAAAACGTATCGCAATTAAATCTCGTTCTAATTCGGATTGGATATCATACAAACGTCTCAGAAATAAAGTTAATAATTTAAAAAAATATGCAAAAGAACGTTTTTTCAATAATATAGAAAGTACATTAATCGAATCCAGTTCAAACAATCCTCGTCAATATTGGAAAATTTTAAAACACCTTATTAAGTCAAACAAACATTCTGAAACTATACCCCCATTAAAAACTACATTATCGAACGGAGAAATAATATATTCTGTATCTGATGTTGATAAAGCAAACTGTTTAAATGATTTTTTGTTTCAATTGCCTCAATCGATGAAACGAACGCAGTTTTACCAAATTTTGTTACAAAAACAGATGCCTGTTTAGACAATATTTCTGTTACCGAATCAGAAATTATGGATATTTTAAAAATATTAGACGTTAACAAAGCAACAGGAAACGATGGAATAAGTCAAAAAGTACTGAAAGAAACAGCTGTAACGATTTGCATTTTATATAATAGATCGTTGAACGAATCTTATTTTCCGGACATTTGGAAATTTGCAAACGTTATGCCACTTTTCAAAAGAGGTCTTACATATATTTCGACTAATTTTAGACCGATCTCGCTGCTAAGTTGTGCAGGGAAAGTTTTTGAACGGGTCGTTTATAAGTTTATTTATAACCATTTACATATTAATAACTTATTTTTCAAAAATCAATCTGGTTTTCTCACAGGCCATTCGACAGTTCATCAACTTGTCGATATATATCATAATATTTGTCAAGCTTTTGACGCCAAACAATATACGTGTATTGTATTCGCAGATATCTCTAGAGCTTTTGATAGGGTATGGCATAAAGCGCTTTTATTTAAACTTAAGCAAAATGGAGTACATGGTAAATTACTTTCTTGGATTGAAAGTTATCTTAATAATAGAAGGCAACAAGTATTTGTCGGAAACGCGTATTCTGAAATCAAAAACATAACCGCGGGCGTTCCTCAAGGCTCTGTGCTCGGACCCCTTTTGTTTTTAATATATGTTAATGATATATCTGAAAATATGTTAAGCATAGCTCGTTTGTTTGCCGATGATAGTTCTTTTTCAGTATCCACTTCAAGAATTGATGATATGGAGGGTATTCTAAACCATGATTTAAACATTGTTTCAAATTGGTCAAAAACATGGTTAGTTCAGTTAAACGCCAGTAAAACTGAAGCATTATTTTTTTCAAAACACAATGAACAGCGTCGGCCTAATCTTATTTTAGACAACACCCAGTTGTCGTTTGTTGAACACCATAAACATTTAGGCCTAACTTTGAGCCATGATGGCAAATGGCATATGCATATCGAAAATATCTCTCTTTCGGCTTCCAAAATCATTGAAACTATGAGGCTTTTGAAATTTACACTAAGTCGTAAGGCATTAAATCAAATTTATTTATCGTATGTCCGTCCAATCTTAGAATATGCTGCTATTGTTTGGGATGGCTGCAGCGAATATGAAAAAAATAAACTTGAAAAAATACAGTATGAAGCTGCACGTATTGTGACCGGTCTTACCCGTTCGGTATCTATTGTTAATTTAATGAATGAAATAGGATGGTTAACGTTATCAGAACGGCGTAAGTTCCAAAAACTTTCTGTTGTATATAAAATGAAAAACGGAACAGTGCCTGAATATCTGGCAAATCTACTGCCAAGAACCGTAGCGGAAGAAACTCCATATCCCCTCAGGAACGCAGAAAATTTCTCGCAGACTTCAGTTAGAACCTCTATTTTTATGAATTCATTTATTCCATCAGCTATGAAACTCTGGAATGATTTACCTTTAGATATTAGAAATTCAGGCTCATTAAACACATTCAAAGGTCATCTTATGCGAATAATGTTTACTAATTCAAATGTTCCTAGTTTTTACTTTTCTGGTGTACGTTTTTTTTCTGTTATGCATGCTAGGATAAGAAATTCATGTAGTAATCTCAATAATGACCATTTTCAAAATCATTTACGCGAATCGCCTCAATGCATTTGCGGTCAGGGTAATGAAGATGCAAATCATTTCTTCTTTGAATGTATGCAATTCAATGTTGAAAGGCTCGAACTTTTCCAGTCAACACGTTCGTTTCATCCTTTAAGCTCAAATACATTATTGTTTGGTAGATTAGATCTTACAACACAAGAAAATGGTTTGATTTTTAATTCTGTTCAAAACTTTATTAGAGATAGTCATCGATTTACTTAAGTTTGCCATTACATTTTATTTGTCTAATCAACCCGAGCAATGTTACATGTGTTGCATTATTCTTTCTTCCACTTCTACTTTTTCTTTAATTCTTTTTTTCTATTTTCTTATTATCTTAACATCTTCTACTACATATCATGTTGTAGTTAATCCAGTTTATTGATACGTGTTAATAGCAATTGTCATTCATTATATTTATTAAAACTACATTGTAGGGAAGGGCCGTAACTAATGTGGGTAGCACTTGTGGCCCGACCCGATTGCATTGTACTTGTACATATATGGCAATAAAATATGTTTAAATCATAAAAGGGTATCATGTATCGCCTCGTGTACATTTACATAATGATACTCTTCATTATGATGAACCGTGCAACTACTTATTCTGTAAATAAACAAGAGCACCGCTTAGCTTAGTTTCATTGGTGTAGACCTAATACTTTGAAAGCTATTAGCCACATCACTTGTATTTATCAAAGGGCACTAATTACAAAAATGAATCAAAGAGTTATAGGCCTTTATCAGATGTAGTCACTGGATCATGCTGAAGATGTTTACACGTTTTTTTGTGTTGTAGACCTTATATGGCAAGGTTAAGTTTCGGATTAAATATTTTTCAAAGATCAAAAGTTAAAAAATATGGATCTCAGAGTTAAAGGACTTTATAGGATGTATTCATTTGATCATGTTGAAGATGTGTGCACAGTTTCATTCTTGTGCATGCGATACTTTGAAAGTTATTAGCCACACTCACTTGTAAAAGGCAGGGTTAAGTTCCGGGTTTAAAAAAAAAAGATTTCAAGGGCGAATAATTAAAAAATAAATATGAACCAGAGAGTTATGGGCCTTATCAGATGTATTTATTGGATCATGCTGAATACATGTAAAAAGTATCATTGTTTTAGAACTTATACTTTGAAATTTATTACCCACAATCAGTTGTCAGGTAAAAATTCACGGACAGACGGACGGATATCACCACGACATAATACTTTCAGCAATACAAACTACGAGATCAGTTGCGCACAAACGGTATTTGGAGACAAAGGTGCCTGTGTGTGCGTGCGTGCGTGCGTGTATTTGTGTAGGGCTGTATATGTGGAAGTAAAGCAAAACAAATGGCAGTCCTATTTGCAAGATTCATCATGCTTAAAAGTGTTAAAGCCACTGCTGGCAAATCAGTCAAAAATAATCCGACATGCTGACACACATGATGTAGATAATTTGTCTGACCATAAATCGTCAAGAAAATAGTATAGCATAAGGAATGTCATGATGCGCGGTGAACACCTAGCTCAAATAAGGTAGTTAACAGTTATTTAAAATATATATATATCAAATTTAATGAGCTTTCGTTTTAGAATACAGGATAGTTTCCATCGGGACGTGCAAATCCAATAAACATTCTCCACACTCGTTTATTTTATCTATCCGAAGTTCACCTCTCTCGGGCAATGATTTCTGTATATCAAAACGAAAGTTCATACAACTCAATGTAAATATTAATGTGTATATTGGTGAATGACATATGTATATATTAGTATGTCGCACCTTTGCATAATACTGGATTACACATGTGTACAATTCCTTTGATGCATCCCACTAATAACTTGAGACACCCAGAAACATATGCACGTGTATTCGGAGAAATCATAAACTGTTGCATGTTTATGATAAAGATAATGAAACACTAACACATTTATAAATGAAACACAACGCACTTATAAACTCTTCAATAGCGCTTTGTTTGATAATTATTTCATGTATTACAAATCTGATAAAACCGTAGGATTATTTTATTGACCACTATTTATTTGAGGACAACACTCGCAATTATACGTGTACAATTAAATAACTTGTTTTCACTCTATTATGTTTTGGTAAAATAGTGTAGGATATGAGAATTCCCTTAAAAAGCTAACAGTTTCAAGTTCCTGCCAGGGTATCTATGGGCGGCCAAACCCATCAAAACATATAACTTACTTATGATGATGTCTCTTGTCTCACGATTTAACAAAACGACAGTCCATTCAATCACTTTTGTCTTTTAATTTAACGTCTTATTAAATCATGTAATGTTCTTTTTCAGACCGTTCAATAAAAGTGTAAATCGTTTGATGAAAACACGAATCGTTTAATAATAGATGAAACCGTTTAATGAATGCACCCTCTAATAAGTTATGAACTCATTTAACAAAAATCCAAACCACACAATAACATTTTTATAACGATGGAACATTTCAATGGGTATCACCTGGAACCATCTAATGACCATCGAAACCGTCTGGTGTCTTTTGAAATAGTTTAGTAAAAACACAGATCATACAACATATTATTTCAAATAGCAAAACTCCATATCATTTAGTGAATATTTTCAATCAGTGAAACGTATTGAAACAGTATTAAATGAAACCATTTCATGACGTATTTACATATTTCTTATTATTGATTATATTGCAACAATAATAAAATCTCAGTTTTTATTTAATCTTTAAAGTCAAAATAATAAAGGATTAATACATCGAGCTTGATATAAAACTCGAGATTGCTGTACGCCCCTTTAAAAGCAGAATTAACACACCTGTCGTTGGTCTATCCGAGCACTACCACAACACTTGCAGAGTTTGGTGGATTTTCAATATATTATCAATTGATCAGAAATCGTCTATTTACAAGAACATAACTGGAATATTCTTTAAAACAATTGTATTTTAACAGGGCTTTAAACTATAACTATTTTGCATGCAAATCCCTCAATATTTCATTACGCAAACAGTGCGATGATTTAGACATTGCTCGAGTGTTATGTTGTCAAGAAAGCTGTTTCAGAATAGAATCATCAACATTGCTCGTCAAAAAGATTCTTCGTAGTAAAGGTATGAAACCACTAATTATTTTCCTCACTAACACCAATGTTAAAATGTCACATATTAATGAGTTGCTGCAACTTCAACTCAAGTATGGATAATTTAGCAGTGTTACTTTTTATATGGAAAACTCTAATTTTCCACTTGATAATTCACTAGAAAAGGTGGGATCACAAGACATGTAAGAAAGGTAGAATTTTTTTTTACTAAATAGGTCAAGGGTACAGCTGTTTTCATTGATAGTGGTTCACAAAGTATAATGCATAGATTCGAAATTTCGAAAATGTTTATCAGTGATTCAGTAAAACCTGTTTTTCAATACGCTTAAATATACACCAACAAAATCGAATAGAAATGGGCCGTTTCCCTTTCTTATAATGCCTTTTTCCATCAAAAAAGGAGAAATTACTTTTCTGTACAGGAACTACATTCGACGACACCTCGGAGGTTTATATGCAACTGGTGGTGCTAAACCTAAAGCGATAACTGCGGCAGCCATCTTGAACATGTAATGACACATAACCCAGAACAGACACTTCGTTTGACATGATACGCTAATGGTCATTGTCAATATATGGCCATGACTGCTTCCGTCCACTCAACGAAGCTAGATATCCTAGTGAAGACGTTTGGGTAGTACGGCTGTCACGTGGAACTACCGACCCATGAGGACACGCCAGCTAGAGCCCAGCCATAATTGACAGCACACACCAGTGGACCACCGCTGTCTCCCTGTTAAAGATAAAAATGGAAAACGAAATATGACGTGTAAGTGTACTATAACAACCATTTAAACTGGCTTAATTTTACGACATATACATGTGTATGGTAGTCGTTAAACATTTCGTTTTTCAAGTTGCTAATTAATAACATTAACCAAAGTCCTTAGCTTCTTGCCACAGTGGCCGCAACATGCAAAGAAAACCGTCTTCACAATGAGATACATGTACAACCCTTTTCAACCCTTATGGTTTCGTTGTCTCACACCTTTTTACATGTTAATTAAATGTATATTTATTATGTGATTGTTGTTTTATGTGAGTATTAATTGTTTTTTACGTGATTGATGTTTATGTGAGTATTATAATTCCTATGTGATAATTGTTTTATGTGAGTATTATATTTCCTATGTGATTTCTGTTTAATGTGAGTAGTGTTATATTTCTTATGTGATTGTTGTTTTATGTGAGTAATTATATTTCCTATGTGAATATTGTTTATGTGTGTGTTAAAATTTACATGTGATTGTTGTTTTATGTGAATAATTATATTTCCTGTAGGATTCTTGTTTTATGTGAATATGCTATAGTTCCTATGTGATTGTTGTTTTATGTGAGTAATTATATTTCCTAAGTGATTTTTGTTTCATGTGAGTATTATTTTATTTCCTACGTGATTGCTGTTTTATGTGAGTAATTATATTTCCTATGTGATTGTTGTTTTATGTGATTAATAATATTTCCTATGTGATTTTTGTTTCATGTGAGTATTATTTTATTTCCTATTTGATCCTTGTTTTATGTGAGTAATTATATTTCCTATGGAATCTTGTTTTATGTGAGTAATTATATTTCCTATGTGATTGTTGTTTTATGTGAGTATTATTTTATTTCTTACGTGATTGCTGTTTTATGTGAGTAATTATATTTCCTATGTGATTTTTGTTTCATGTGAGTATTATATTTCCTATGTTATTTCTGTTTTATGTGAGTATTATATTTCCATTGTGATTATTATTTTATGTATTATACTTCCTATGTGATTCTTGTTTTATGTGAGTGTTATATTTCCTATATGATTGTTGTTTTATGTGAGTAATTATATGTCCTATGTGATTTTTGTTTTATGTGAGTATTTTATTTCCTATGTTATTTCTGTTTTATGTGAGTATTATATTTCCTATGTGATTATTATTTTATGTATTATACTTCCTATGTGATTCTTGTTTTATGTGAGTGTTACATTTCCTATATGATTGTTGTTTTATGTGAGTAATTATATGTCCTATGTGATTTTTGTTTTATGTCAGTATTTTATTTTCTATGTTATTTCTGTTTTATGTGAGTATTATATTTCCTATGTGATTATTAGTTTATGTTTTATACTTCCTATGTGATTCTTGTTTTAGGTGAGTGTTATATTTCCTGTATAATTGTTATTTTATGTGAGTAATTATATGTCCTATGTGATTTTCGTTTTATGTGAGTTTTTTATTTCCTATGTTATTTCTGTTTTATGTGAGTATTATATATTTCCTATGTGATTATTATTTGATGTATTATACTTCCTATGTGATTGTTGTTTTATGTGAGTATTATTTTATTTCCTACGTGATTGCTGTTTTATGTTAGCATTATATTATTTCCTATGTGATTATTGTTTTATGTATTACATTATTTCCTATGTGATCGTTGTTTTATGTGACTATTATAATATTTCCTATGTGAATATTGTTTTATGTATTACATTATTTCCTATGTGATTGCGACTATTATATTTCCTATGTGATTACTGTTTATGTGCGTGATTTTGGTGACTGAGTTTTGCTATTGTTACAATTTCATGTCCGACTGTTGTATTTACTTTAATTCCGTAGACAAACAGGTGTGAGTTTTGGTGTACGAGCTACCGAAACTGACATATTCATCCGGAGACCAATGTCCTTCTTCGGGTCGCCGTGACAATGACATTTGACGTTTTACTATGTCAAACATTCTCTTATGATCGTCGTTAATAGTAGAGAACCATAGCAAATTTGAAATCAATCAGTCAACAACTCTAGGAATCGTTGCAAGGGACCATAATTGTAGCATCAATTGATAAAACCTTTGGAATACGAACTTCTAATAAAGTGATTACTTATGTGATACTCTATACCTACTAAATGTGAACATTACATCAAAGTTATTCAGATAGTAAGTCAAGAAATGGCGATACTGTTGGCATCTTATTATTAACTTTTCGTTTAATAATAGAGAAACTTAAACATTTGAAAACAAACATTGAGAAAGCAATCTATGAACAACTCTGGGAGCAACTACGGACAAACACCTGGTGGTGGCCTGGGAGGGGGCGGTGGGGTTCAGAATCCACCGCTGGACATTTTAAGAAAAGAAAACACACAATAAAAAAAAAAAATTAAAAATATGTCCTAGCATGTCGAACAGTCCTATATCCCTTGTGATTAATGGACAATGGTGACCTAAGTACCTTACCCACTCCCACCACAACACCGCCCCACCACACACACACACGGCAGGACATAACAAAGCGAGCGTCTTAAAAAAAGCAATTAAAAACTTGCTAAATACACGAACAACCCACGCTAATCGTGAAAAGGATACTTACAATTACGTTTTGCAGCAAATAACTACGTTATTTGTAAAAATCTTCATCCAAAACACGATAAATCACGGAGCGAAATCACTTTCTACATCCTAAAACATGGCGGCTAAAGTGAACGTACATGACCGAAGTGTCCCGAATGAGTCGACGACAAGTTTTTGGCACGCTTCTGTCCGAGACCGATCCCTTCAATTATTATCCTAGAGCTCAAGTCTGCAAATTTCAATCACAAATATTTCTATAAGTTTACAGAGTAAACGTTCATAACAAGCTGCTATGTACTAATAAATAGCAACTTCTTACGAGTGTTTATCTTTGAAGGTCATGAAAATATTTGTGAACGAATTTTCAGTACTTGAGCTCAAGTCAGAGAATAGTTTGAAGAATAGTTGCTGAATTCCATGCCTGACACCGTTAGCTCAGTCGGTAACGACTTCGACTATTGCGACGATCGACTGTTATTACCTGCGAGTGTAACTTTAGCGTGGGTTACGAGTTCAACCCCACAAAGCGGTACTTCTTTTTTGTACCGCTATTGAATTCAATCAAACAATGTTGGTTTAATTAGTAAATATTCAATAATGGTTGGTGTGTTATGTTTGTCAACTTAATCAGTTAGTGTTTTATAATCTAAAAGTTACGGAAATTGTCCCTTTAAGTCAAAATGATACTGGATAAATAATAGCCTCCTATTTTAATGCTTGATAAAACGTCAAGCTTGCCGTGTGTCCCTTTAAGATATTTTTCAAATTAAATATACCTTAAGTGAGGTTACTTTTATAGATTTCTACTTAAGACGAATCTTAAGTTTAAACGTTACTTTATAAAACATCTTATCTTTCCACCATTTATATATTCTCTCGCTTTCGGCGACGGATAATAACGTGAGATACATATTTCAATGATCTTTGATTAGTGTTTTCTTTTAGTGGGTAAACAAGTTAGTTCTAGATATTAAATTGTCATGCTTTGGATAGAAATAAATATTATTCATATACGGTTGTGTTAGTGTTTTAGTATTTTATTTGACATATTAATTAAACAAGTTTTCAATGGTCATTTAAAGATCTCTCTCTCTCTCTCCACTTGAGCATGACTGTATTGGACCACTTTTAGATAATGTATGTCATTGATAAAGACAGGACTGGTGCCATGCGACCAAACCTTTCTCTTATCTTACTATCGGATAGATCCCAATGGTTCCTAGACATATGCGGAAGATATACAAGGGCTGATCGTACAGTTTGTAGACAAGGTACGCCGTTCCCCAACTACTAAGTTACAAGTTAAAGACGTATGTCATGGTAAAGCCAATTCAACTGGCGATGTGTAATGAAAAGTAATGTTGAAAACATATTTACGCTTTAAATAGATATTAATATTGGAAATACCAGAATGAAACTTAATATTCATAAATCGGATGATTCAGAAAGCAGTCCTCCCTAAATTGACAATGATTCGCTCACCTTATGACGTTGTCGTAGTAACAGCAAGTTAGATAAAAACTGTGGTAAGTTAAGGGAATACTATGTTTTTAAAACATTTCCCAACAAACTTGATAGAGGACTATACGCTAATGCGACATGCAATATATGAGAGCCCTGGCTCTTTTGATTTCGGGGAAGAAGGCTTTTTCTCTACTTATTTTCTCTCCATTCCATATAATATCTATGTAATACAAGTTCCTGGACAGGTTTAAATTTTACCCAGTGAATCATTTGAACAAACTTGTTAGAATACGTATACGCTTGTTTTTGCATAAGGTTTATGAGAACAATATAGAAACAGGACCTGTTTATTACACGTCTATCTACAGTCCCTGATAGAACGAAACTGCTTTGTCGTCATTTGCTAGAGACGATTTTTTTCTTCGTTACAAACGTCCCTAATGATAATTATAGCATGTGGACTTGCACTGTTGTTTGTATAGTTATCTTCTCTTCTAGATAATATCTTTATTAGATACGGTAAAACAGTTTACCGCCAAGTTGTTTACCACTTGCCGCAGATTTGTTTTTGTACAGTTATGAAAGAGATTTTATGTTAAGTTTGTCACCTGCTAGCATTGATACGTTTAATCATAAATACATTTACTGATACTTTATCTCGGTGTCTAGATGGCATACTCCATATTGATAATCAGTTTTAACTCATGTGGTCGTTACTATTTATCCACCAATGAAGCCAACAGTTTGGATATCTTAGCAGCATTCCTCCATCTTCATTTCTCGATTTCAAATGATTACATACATATTAAAATATATGATAGGAGAGATCACTTGAACTTTGACATCGTTAATTATCCACATTTAGATGGGGATGTACCTTGTGCTGTACATCTCTTCCAGCGCATTCCATTTTCTAGAGCTTGCAACGATGTTAAGGACTTCAATTATCGAAATCAGGTAATTACAAGTAAACTTATTCAGCAAGGTATCACTTACAAGGTAGATGTTTCTCATACGAGGGTGCTTCAAAAATTTCTGTCACTAGGCATATATCCTTTGAACTGAGATAAAGTAGTGTATTTATAGTACTACTGGGTTCGCTCTCTTAAATTCCACAACAAAAATGAAAAATTTCCGGTTATGTATACCCCTGAATTACCTCCCCCTACCACACCTTTTGTATACTGGCATCTCTGAAAATGTCCTTGTTACTAAACGTTGGAAAAAATATTTGAATAATTCTATGCTTTTACATTTTCTTGTACGCCATCTGTTGTTATTCGCCCACAATCCATGAAAATTATTTTCAAGAATTCGGAAAGGTCTTGCTGCAAACCAGATAAGAGTGAATGCATATCCCTTAATTTTAGCAGAAGTAACACTGATTTTCTTCATTTTGTTTACGGAAATGTTATAATATCTTTTAAATGTCGTAATTATTCTCATAGTATTAATATGTTTTCATATTTTTTTACAAATCCATGTCCTTCAGTGCCTAAATTTCATATTCAACACATTATTGTATAATTTGGTTCAATGTTTAGTGGAAATATTGGTCATCCAAAAACGCTGTTTCAGAAGACTGCCCTTCCATTTAATGTCCATTTATCATTAAATTAATTTTACACGTTAGCTTAAAATGTTAATTTCTAAGACAATGCCTTTTCATCTACCATGCTTAAATTCTGAATCTTGTAATGCACATATATAACTGGTAATGTATGAGAAATTTTAAAGGTCTTTGATAAGTACTTAAAGAGAAACAGGCATTTAAAAAAGTAACAATAAACATACCTGAAAAATACTCAGGACGAAAATGCCTCAGTATGTATAAGTGATATGTATTAAATGTTCCATAACTTTCGTCACACAAAAGATACAGCATTTTTCCATCAATGGAATGGTATTGAAACTCTCGTTCATTTGATACCAACCATCAACACTCACAATGAGCACATAATTGTTAAAACGCGTTAGTGACAGAACTTTTTGAATGACCCTCGTAGTTCTATCACCGCAACGAAAATCTACAAAAGAAGTACAACATCAGCCTAAAACCATTTCTGCGACTAAGAATAACTCAACCTCACATCGTTCGTTGATTTCATGGAGATGTGATCTATAAACTTTTGGAGTTAAAGGTGTCGGGGAAGTTTTTCATGACAACTATACAAAATTAATCAGAAAGTGTGTCAGAAAATAATACGACACTTTAGTATTGCAAAGCTCATTTTCATATATTTTAGATGTAGAAGGGAGATACTGACAGGTCTTTAATTAGTTTTGGACAACTTGTGACACATCATTTTTATTAAGTAATGGAGCCTCCTTTAAAATCCAGAAGAAATCGAATTGCTAAAAGAATTAAAGATTTTGGTACTAAAGATAATGTACCTAATTTCAAAACTTGAAGAGATCAACTGCAGTAGCTTTCTTTACATCAAAAGAGTCAATTATTTTAGAAACTATTTCGTTTAAAACATTGGTCGTCAATTTTGGTAAGACAAGGGCGATCAGAGCTTTTACAAATACAATCCTTTCCAATTTCATTAGCTACAGTTACGAAAACGTCATTGAATATATAGGCAACATTATTTTCTTAGGAATTAATTTTGTCTTGTTCATGTAAATAATTGTTTTAAGATTTGATGCAGTATGTAAAGAATGTGACTTTCGATAATGTATTCTAGTATAAAAACGTAACCATGTTTACGAATCGCATATTGAATAAATTTACGAACTAAGTGGCACTTTTTTTAAGTCGTTTTGTTATACAAATTTACAACCTTAAAGAAACTAACACCAAATAACGGCAAAATTACACTACAAAACCGTTCATCACAACTCTGTTCAGGTGTTCAACTCAGATAATAATGCATATGTGCCGACTCTTAATACGACGCTCCATTTTTGGGGTTTTTCCTTTCTTGTTAACGCTATTAAGCAGTATAGAGTTTTGATTATCAAAATATGTAAGTTATATATATATACTTCGTCGTCAGTAGGTTTAGAAAGGGTTTACATATGATGTAAAATGTGGCTGTGTCGGCGGGATAGCTACTTTAAGTGTAGTATCACCTGAATGTCAGACAGCTTTCAGAGTATACATGTGATCACTAAATGTGAACTATATCGATGCACTGGGTACCGATACTTCTCTGGTAGCGTTCAAAAAGTGTTTTCTTACATACTGGATAAGGCTATCCACGTTTTACATGGGGGATGGAAAGTTTTTTCTTGCATACCGGACAAGGATTTCTTGCATACCGGACAAGGAAATCCGTCATTTTACCGGGGCTAGATTATAAGAATCTTTCATTGGTATCCGGTGAAGATAGGGAATTCCAACCCGAGGTATACGTGTTTTTATCAGAACCGAGGCTCTGCCGAGGTTCCGATTAAAACACTTGTACCGAGGGTTGGAATTCCCTATCTGAACCGAATACCCATGATAGATTCTTTTTCTTACATATCAGAGACCTTACATATCAGAGACATGTTGTGCGTTGACCCGCGAGCTACTAACGTTTTGCATTTTATCCGACAATCCGGATGTTAGCGCGCGTGAATTTTATCTCGACCCTAGTGTGAGAATGAAATATCGAGCCCCGGTAAAATGACCCGCTCTCTCTCTGCATTTACACCAATTTGCAAGAGAATGTCAAGACGACGTTACGTCAAACAAACAAAACAAGTACGTCGCACCTTGTAAGCTGTAGCTACACCCCCAAATAAAGTCTCGATCATGACTTCTCTGAAAGAAGTCCACCCGATGGTCTGGAGTAAAGCTAGACTGCTTCACTGCGCATGTACCGTTTCACTTATACAAGCGACAGTCAAACACCGATTTGTTTGTCGTAAATTACGGCTAAATAAAATGCATTCCAACCCACTCTCCACGCAGAGTTATCGTTCCTTGCACACACAACTACTTAATTACAAGATTTTATTAAAAATTGTTAAATTGGAATATGTTTGCCTGAAACTAATTTATTTCTTGTATAAATATAATTTTCAGAATGTCTGCAAATTAGATGTTGCAAGATTTGAAATAATGCATGAAAACAATTTAGTTTTAATCGGGACTATTTTACTACAAAAATAATACGTACTTAGGTCTCCTCAATCGAAACGCATATGTAAACATTTCAAACTGAAGCTCGATAGCAAAAAAATACTAAAAAAAATTAACTCATAGAAATAAAAATTGAAATTATTTAATGTAGGTCTATATTTTATATTTGCAGATCAAGCAAAAGGATTTATTATAAACATCGTCATAACTTTTTTGAATAATCACGTGACCTAACCGTTCGCCCTACTTCCTTTGAGTTGACAGAGTCAAATGAGCAACGAGTGTACTCTGGGTAGAGATTGCATCAAAACGAGGTCTGTACAAAAAAATTCACCGTCCGCTGATTGGTCAACTTCAGTTTGTTTGTAACATTCTGAGAAATAGGTAATAATAGTAATTCATAAAAAACATGTGGATAATCTACATGATAAATGGAATATTATGTCAGTGCCTTTTACTATCAAGTTTATTAGTCTCGGCACGAAAACGAAGAATGGCTCGCAAGAGCCTCGCCAGAGCCTCGCCATCCTTCGTTTTCTAAGCCTCGCCTAATAAACTTGATAGTAAAAGGCGCTGACATAATATTCTCTATTTATGTTGCAGTTACTTTGAGGAAAGCTCATACTCTCAGTTTGGCATGTGTCTGTACTTATCGGGCTTACTGAACAAATATGTGGACTTTGCATAGTATTTAATTTCATTAATCTTTCATAACAATCAACTGATTCTTACAAGTTTGCACATATAATGTAAACAATACTGACTAAACTAAATGCACAAAAATGTGCCAATAGTGGATGGGGTAAATTGACTACTGATTTGAAGCAAAATAGAGATTTTAAACAGAATTTAGTGCTAAACAGAGCTTCTTTGCTCTTTATATAACTAAATGAATTGTAAACTTAACATTGCATCTTTACAAAGAACCTCAATAATTATTCATACAAGCATGACACTCAAAAATGAACGTCAAAATTGTATATGAAAGCGCTACAATGATACAGAGTTTAATAAAACCTATTCATGTTCAATTTTTTAAGCAGAGCTTATGGGATGGTGTGTTGTCCGTCGTCCGTCGTCCGTCCGTCCGTCCGTTAACTTTTATTCAAACGACTTCTCCTCAGAAACCGCTTGGCTAATTTTGACCAAACTTCACATGGATTATCCTTAGATGAATGTTTTTTAGATTTGTTAAAATTAGATCAGCGCTACATCCAAGATGGCTGCCATTACCATATTTAATCGAAACCTTAAAAAATCTTCTTCTCCAGAACCGCTGGACAAATTTCAACAGTTTTTCTTTTAAAATGATCGCCGACGCCTAGACTATCAAGTGTGTTCAAATAAAGTCCCCGGTGTAAAAAATGGCCGTGCCCCGGGGTCCAAAGTTTGTATATTGAGGTTTTGCATGTTTTTCACATAGACATATAGGAAAAAACTTTAAAAAATTTTCTTCTCTGAAACCACAAAGCACAGAGCTCTCATGTATTACATGTAGCATCAGATTATGGTCCTCTACTAAGTTTGTTCAAATGGTGACCCTGGGGTCAAATTTGTCTCCGCCCCGGGGGTCACAGTTTTACATAGACTTATATAGGATTTTTGTTTAAAAAATCTTCTTCTCGGAAACTACAACAGCCAGAGATTTGATATTTTGCATTTACTATAAGCTTATGACCCCTTACCAAGTTTGTTCAAATGGTGACCCTCGGGTCACATTTGGCCCCGCCCCAAGGGTCACATGTTTTACATAGACATGTATAGGGAAAAACTTAAAAATTCTTCTTCTCTGAAACTGCAAGAGCCAGAGGTTTAATATTTTGCATTTGCTATAAGCTTGTGGTCCTCTACCAAGTTTGTTCAAATGGTGACCCAGAGGTCACATTTGGCCGCACCCCGGGGTCACAGTTTTACATAGGCTTGTATAGGGAAAAACTGAAAAAAATCTTCTTCTCTGGAACCACATGGCACAGAGCTCTCATGTATGAAATGTAGCATCAGCTTATGGTCCTCTACCAAGTTTGTTCAAATGGTGACCCTGGTGTCAAATTTGGACGCGCCCCGGGGGTAACAGTTTTTTATTTATTTATTGTTTGTTTTTAATTTGATTTTTTTTTAATTTTTTTTTTTAATTGTTTCAATTTCTTTTATTTTATTTTTATTTTTATTTATTTTTTATTTTTAATTTTTCATTTTTTTTTTTATTTTTTTTTTGATTGACTTGAATTTTTTTTTTTTTTTTTAAATATATTTTCATTATCTTTTTAATTACTTGACACTTACTTTAACATTTCTTGTCGGCGCTACTCATTCTAAATGCCTTGTTGAATTTCGACGAAACTTGGCAGAAAGCATCGGTAAAGATGTCTAGTTGTGCATATCACGCTTTTGTTCCAGTTTGCTGATTTTTTTTTTTTTTTAAATTTATTTTCATTATCATTTTAATTACCTGACACTTACTTTAAAATTTCTTGTCGGCGCTACTCATTCTAAATGCCTTGTTGAATTTCGACGAAATTTGGCAGGAAGCCTCAGTATGATGTCTAGTTGTGCAAAGCGTGGTATATCAATGAAATCTTGGACAATTTCGAAAACCAGCTAGATCTTGTTAGTAATAACAGAGTTATGGCCCTTGATTTGTTTATATAAGCTACCTGTTCCAGATTGCTATCATGGAAAAATGTAAATGTGCTAGAGTGTTCACAAGGTAGAATATGACATTTTCCAGTAAAATAAGGGTCATAATTCTGGTGTTACTAATCCGATGAGGTTGTTTTTTGAACTTTTCCGAGCTTTCATTGATATAACTACACTCACATAATCTATATACATTGTTCTTTTCAAAAAGTGATGGTAGAATTTGTCCCTTGAGTTGGTAACAATATCGAATATTTTGGGTCCTGGCTCAAGGCCTAAGTGGGGTTGTAAAAACTAGTATTTCTTGAAATCTGTTTCAAATAATTTTATAATATATACTGATATAAAAGTGAAGATGTAAACCTTTATTGATATACAATTTAATTTACTTGATTTATAAAAGTGTAATAACTATTAAAAATGTCCACGTAATATTTGAACGTCCCTCGTATATGTCCATGTGTCGCGGAGATAAAAATTTATAACAACGTAATTGCTATTTCAACGCCGTAGGATTTGCCCTCAACAACTGGTGCAGGAAACCAAACATATTACAAGAATAGCACACTTATGATAAGGTTGTTGTTGTTGTTGTTGATAAGCGCCTATCCATAAAGGAGTGTTGACTGCGACTTTATCAGGTAACATATTATAATTGTGCATTGGCAATACGTACGCGGAGTATATTCGTATTATAGTTAAGGAAATATTATTACCTTTAAATTATATCAAATATAACAAAGAAACATTTACATTGTACGTAAAATATGGGAGCAAATTTGTCATTCTCAGTTTCTTTTACATTAAATTGGATAAAGATTTCTAAAATGTTTAAAACCGAGATGTTTAAAAAGTGTCGTATATAAACAAACGTTATGCCTTTTCAATCGGTGTCAATTCTGTTTTACCTATTCTTGTAACCGCTGTAAAGTTATCGCTGGTTATATAATAATGAACAAAACAACAAAACTCTATCACAGTGGTGATGTTAAAACTGAACCATGTAACAAAACTCTATCACAGTGGTGATGTTAAAACTGAACCATGTAACAAAACTCTATCAGTCTGAATATCTGTCATTTTCAGACAGCCCCGCACTTTACACTAACCAGGACAACATCAGACAGATTTGTGAACACAACCCGACACATACAATTAGAATTGAAACCTGCTTGTGCTATATGTATTCAGGATTAAGGTAACGTGTACATTTTCAAACTTTGTCGATTATAAGACAAATGTCAACTAGCACACTTCTTGATCATATTGAACCTACTATTTAAATACATTTACAGTCGTCTTGATTCTATAATGGTAATTAAAAGACACGGTAAGGCAATTAGTTTAATGCAATTCCTTGTATAGAATTCAAAACTACATAAATAAATAATGTTACGATTGAATAACTGCTATAAAACGCACTGGTCGACACTATGTCTCCTTTGAAAAATAGCATTGGCGATTAAAAGTGTATTTGGTAAAATTCATATCATTTAAAAAAAAAACATGATATTAGAAATTTGGAGACTCCCACGAGTTTATGTAAACATTCTATATGTTTCTTGTTTAAATTTCAGGTCGGATTCAAATTGATGATACAACCAAAAAAGAAAAAAACACAATTAAAAAATGGCATGTCCAAATGCCATCGTTGTTGTAAGTAAATTAGCTTTAATTCGCACTATCGTTCCACATACCTTTTATTTTGACCCAATCATCATGTTGCTTGCAAAAACACCAACCACGCATACCAGATCTCTAAATGTATTTTGTTCGAAAAAGTGCTACTTATTTGAGGATCAAGTTTGTGTAATACTAATCACTTTGCCAAAGATAATATACATGACCTGTCCGAGTTGATATCTATCGAACTAAACACTCCTTTATAATTAAAAATAACTTATTTCCAAGATCGTTCTATTTCAATAAAGACTGAAAAGTGTATCCCATGGAAGCAACGAACACAAACAAGAGAGAAAAGTAGCAGAGACTCGGTTTATAGTTTCAAGTTATAATGGCAGGAACAACACCCGTTTGCAAGATCAGCGATCATATTTCAAAAAATAGTGTGGAATCCGCACTGAATATTGATATGCATTACATTAAAGGTTTATTTCCAAAAACAAACACTAGTATATACAATTCAACCATCTTAGCGGACAGTTTGTTTTAGTCATACATTATGGTTCACATTGCATTAGCTTATATATACTTTAATGACTTTTCAATTCTGGACAGAAACCTTCACAACAAAGACGTGGCTTGTGCCAGTTACGCAATCTCGAACTCTGACCCGGTGGTCAGAAAGCAAACGGCTGCGCATTGGGCCGCATATAATATTAGTTATTATAAATAACATGAATACTGAAAAAGGGATCCATTGGAAGTAACAAACACAAACAAGAGATTAAAGTAGCAGACTCGGTTTTATTGAGTCTGTTCATGAGTTGTAATGTAAATGCAACACCTCTCACGCCGTCTGGCACCGGCTTAAGCGATATTCTACTCTAAAGACACAAAGATTGGTCTTTATGATCCCAAAGGACCAGTAAGTAATAACACTACTGATTTGTAGTCGGGCGACTTTTTTCGGCCGCCACACAACACTAAACAAACGTTAGTGTGAATGTTAATAAATACTTGGAAGCAACAAACACAAACAAGAGATAAAAGTAGCAGACTCGTTCTGTTCATAAGAGATAATTTAAATTGTAACACCTATCATGCCTCCTAGCACCGGCTTAAGCGATATTCTACTTTAAAGCCACAAATATTGGGCTTGATGATCCCAAAACTTTTGTTGAGGTCTGCAATCTGAATCGTTCCTGGTTATGCATGTGGGCGTCTTCGTGAAGATGAAAATGATCTATTCTAATAAACGCTATGTAATGTTACATGTTATTGGATCTTATGTTAAATGGCTTTTAAACGATTAATTTGATATATAATGGATATTTTAATATATGCTATCTTACGTGTTTTTTTTCTCTGGCTCGTTTCAATAATGTAACCTTCATATTGGATAGGTTTGGCTACCATGACGGTAACGCTTACAATATACGGAATCGGCATATATACACTGATCAAAATTCCTTCTTACTCATATTTCTTAACTAATTTTCTTAGTTTAAATTTATTTTAGAATAGTTGTGTGATGAGTATTTTGTTTTGACCAATAGTTTGTAAAATATTTATTTTTTGTTTAAAATGTTGCATCTTGAGAGAGTTACACTCCTTTTATACGAAAACACGTAAAATGAATAAACGTTGTTAAAAGCTATACACATCTTGTAAATAATATAAACAAATATAAAAGTTTGGCCCATTTATTGCAAAAGATCCCTCTATAATAAAATGATACATGGATAATCTTAAATTACCTCCCTTTTAATTGAATATTGTTTGACATTCAAGTAACTGTAAGTTAGCTTTAACATCAAACATTTCGAACAATTCTTTTGCAAACGCATTTGTAATTTGTAGTTGTAATTTTAGCAAAACATGATGTCAACATGACTTACGTTGGCATGTTTTAGAATTAGGGAACATCGAAAGCTGCACTCATTCAAAATCGTTAACAAGATGCTTAAGTACTTTATCTAGCATTATTTGCATATCTGTTTCATTCTCAGACAATAGTATAATAACGCCAGCATACAATAGGATCGCTAAACTTAGCTCATCAGATAATGATACAACATAAATATGTATATGTCTCTCTCTGGGATTCGTTCGAACTGTTTAGAGATATTTGTTATTACTTTATTTTGTTTTTAATAAATCGGATTGTATTACACATTCATGAATCTTGTGTCATGAATAGGTGCTAACATTACAGAAGTATACCAATATGAACATAAACCAATTCCATTGATGAGCGTCGAGGTGAATTATGTAAAAATAACATAAATAATACTGTATTTTGCAAATGCTCCGAATAAGTCAATAATAAGGGAAGCCGTAACTGTCGTTATTTTTAGGAAGCCACCATTTATTCTCATGTGGAATTATATTCAATTATCGCAACCCTACCTTCTATAGTGGCATGATTTATAAACTGCATACTATTCTTATTCATGATCACTTTCATACAATATTTATTTTTCAAAAAGTAGTAACATAACGCACTGTATGTTTAGCTGTTGACCCATTTACAGTTCGCCATTACGCGTTCCTCTGATTGCATTGCAATTGTATAATGACAGGACAGGTTGCGAACTATATGATGAGAGGCAAAGGTTTACAACGCAACGTCGTTAACCATTTGGCCACGGAGATGCTGGACAGTGACGTTTTGATGATTCTCTGGTTTCGGTTGTGGCTTTTTATATTTATACATGCAATTAAAAAAATCGGTAATACAATTTAGAGTGCTCAGTTTCTCGTCGTTATTCTACCATTACGTATTAGTGGTGCAATCTAATAAATTTTCAATATTCAAAAAGGATTCACTTCAACTGATTTAACTATTTACATACTTGTTAATACTGATTTGCAAATATGCAGTGTATAAAGACAAACGGGATGCTGCGATTTAAAAAAAATCAAGCTTATATATATATCGTATTTGTTCTTTTCGTGCCTGTACCCCTGATGAAGGCGTAAGCCGAAAGCGCTTGTTGTTTTTTTACAAACTGTAGCACTGTAGAAATGTTTTTTTCCCCCATCTACCCATCTATTAATTTATTCTAACATTTTCGTATCCCCTCGGGGATCCAGTGCTTTTAGAAAGGTATTTTGTAGATGTATGTATTTTCTCATTTATACGAGGGGCTTTCATTATATAATGCAACTATGGTCCGAAAATTTAATTATGGTCCAGTGTTGTAGTTGTTGATACGGATTATGTTAAAATTATTTTTCCCCCATTAATTTATCAAGTTTCAGATACTTCCATCCAATATAAAATGTGTTTTGAGGGCATTTTTTAAGACATGTAAATGATACCGAACACGCCAAAAACGGAAAAAACTATTTTGACTAAAAATCGGTTTTCGACGGCCAATACGGACTGTTTTTGCCTAAACGACAAACTTTTATATCTTCCATATGTAAATGTTAGTAGTTTTTATTTGTAATGTGTTTATGTTTCGGTTTATTGCTCCTTAAATGTTGTCAGTGCGACAAAATTTAGCTTAAATTTTATGCTAAAAAAGCGAAGAGCAACTTCAGTCTTTAATATTATTGGAGCGGTGTAACTAACATTGTTGATTTTATATTAAATCTTTAGAGTATCCCTTCAATTCGTTACCCAAATTTAAATCCATTTTCCGTCATATCTTCAAACAGATTTTGACTATTATTTTTATTGGAATTTGATATTTTCAGGACTTTCATATTTCCAAGAAAACGGCATTTCTTGCCTTGGACTATATCGATGTTTTATATTGAATTTGCATAAGTCGTAATGTTGGACTCATAAAAAATGCATTTTGCAGCAAAGTAATTTATTCAAACTTTTGTAACTAGAAGTATGTGTAAATATTATGTAAACGATGTTTTCAATATAAAACATCGTTTACATAATATTTACACATACTTCTAGTTACAAAAGTTTGAATAAATTACTTTGCTGCAAAATGCATTTTTTATGAGTCCAACATTACGACTTATGCAAATTCATTAACTTTTCTGCCGCTTTTTAAGGCAGTTTATATGAATATGTCCCAAACAAACAGTCGTCATAGACTAATATCTTCACTGATTTTAGTAAACTTTCAGAAAATGTCACTAAAGGGTCATTCTATAAGATCATTTTCAAATTTCTTGTGTAAACCTCACACCAGGTGAATACGACGGCTAGTTGCATTATATAATGAACGCTCCTCGTACATATATATTAACAGTAATTGGTGTTTTGTTATGGTTGTGTTCTTTAAATTTTACAATGTTAGACTTTTTTCTACTTTTAATTATTTTCCATCAAACAAAAAGCACGGCAATACGGGTCCATTGCTCGAAATTTCTATCTGTTTCGCCATGGTGTAATTTCGTATTGTATCATCACCACTGTGGTTACATGAACTTGTGTCTGTGTTTGATTGAGATAAAGAGGCACGACTCTTGGAACGATTTAAAAATTGTGCCATGCATTTCTGAATCCGTTTAGCATATCGTAGCGAATGAATCAGAATCGGGCCGGATGACCAAGGCTCAATTGTGTCGCGCATTCGTCGAACATTCTTCTGTGACCTAAATGTCACGGACAGTACTGCAAATGCTTACGTACCAGTCAAAGCTGCACTATTAATGTCCTTTACTAAAATGTACTGGCGGTTATGGAAATCGATGAGAAATAGTGTGGCTTGTAGCCCATAATCTTATCAAAGTAATAGCCCTTGATTATGCCAAAAAAAACAGGTAGTTCAGATTGAGTACAAGATGCTCAAGTAACCCTTTCGATTTCTACTATTTGTTTCAATACTATTTGTTTCAATATGAGTTCATTACGGAGGTATTGCCGTTTGTTATAATAAAATAAGGAAATTTCAGACTTTTTTTACAAGATGGCTTCTGATTGTTATCATGGTGTATGAAGGATTATTTGAATCGGATCCCCCACGAGTTCGAAAACGAGAGAATTACGGAGTTATTGACATTGCTTATTTGAAAGTAATAGATTTTCAAATTGTTTGCTTGATAAACTGCTTCGGAATTTCACCAAATTTGAACTAAAAGTCGTAAGAATGTTTTCCTGTCCCGTATATTTGTTAATTAAATTTAAACGCTTTAGTCAAACCTTGTGTATATATATTATCAATAGATGGTATGTTCAAGGTCATGCATTTTAATTTTCCGATTAATAACTCCTAATACATACTTGTCAGATTCATAACTCCTAAACCATACGTGTCCGATTCACAACTCCTAAACCATACTTGTCCGATTCATAACTCCAAAACCATACTTGTCCGATTTATAACTCCTAAACCATACTTGTCCGATTCATAACTCCAAACCCTTACTTGTCCGATTCATAACTCCAAACCCTTACTTGTCCGATTCATAACTTATAAATCGCTTGCAATTTAACTAAGTTTAACGGTGTGTTTCACACCAAACTATTTTGATCGCATGTTCAAGGACTCTCGGCAATATCATGTATTTTGTGTTCATTCCAGTTACAACATTTATGGGATTACACCTTATGTGTTTATGTATATTTAATTGAAGATCAAGTTTAGAGTTTAATGTCATGTATTTATGCATTATGTGTGCATATATTAATTATGTCTATAACTCTGTCCTCTAAGCACGTTAAGGAAACGCATGCATATATGCGATAGTAATAATAAGGCAGGGTTCCCGAATTCCTATATATATGTATCCTTCCCCTCTCTCTGGCGAATATAAATAACCTATATAATGGGTTGTAGCATGATCACAGACATTTTCTTTGATGAATACAGAGCATTAAATCGTTTAATTTAGGGTAACTAAAGGGGCGTGGCTTTACCGTACTACAACTACCGGATATTGGAATTTAGAGTACGGTTATTATTATTTTTATTATTATATTATTTTTTTTATCTTGAGTGTGGGGTTGTGTGGACAACTAATTCTTTGACAAAATATCGAGGGTTTGGGACGAGAAAGATACTCTGCTCTTCGCTCCTCTTCTTCCCCCTTCCCATCCCCAACTCCACGCTCACCCATAAGCCAACTCGCTGAGACCAGACTTTATCTATTACTAGATGAGCCGTTAAACAACATTCATTTAAATTCTCCTGTGTATGTTAAGTAATAGATAGAGTCTGGTCTCAGCGAGTTGGCTTATTTAAACACCGAGATGGGCGTAGCCCATCGAGGTGTTTAAATAACCAACGAGCTGAGACAGACTCTATCTTTTTTGTAGCATGGTGTAATTAGTAACAGTGTGACGTCATAGTGACCGTACTCTAAATTCCAATATCCGGTACCCTAAATTAAACGATTTAATGCTCTGTATTCATCAAAGGAAATGTCACCGACCATGCTACAAAATGCGAGTAAAACGGATACAATTTGCAGTATTAAGATAGCGAATGCACTCCATTCATCAGAGCAAAGCATTAAGGTTGTATTCTAAATAGTAGCCTATATTATATTTTAATAATTTTCATAGATACAATTATGCAGTCATGGGATGGGCCCATTTGGACACTAGAGATGCAACATAGGTGTAAGAACAGGGAGACCATCCTCCCTCCCCTCCCCGAATATTACGACAGGGGTGAGCGTGGAGGTGGGGATGGGACGGGGGAGGGAGAGGAGCGAAGAGCAGAGTATCTTTCTCGTCCCAAACCCTCGATATTTTGTCAAAGAATTAGTTGACCACACAACCCCACACTCAAGATAAAAAAAAGAAGATAATAATAAAAATAATAATAACTAGAACGAATTCGTCGGCGCGCCATCGCAAATACCAGCGTTTGCTTCACGCCGGTCAATTCCCTTTAACACTGTTTTCGTTTTACATGTAATTGTTTTGATCGTGCTTTGATACTCGAATCAGAAATAGTACTATTTATGCTTTTCTGTATACCTGTATGACACTGTAAATGAATAAAAAATGTTTAAGGTATTTGTGTATTTGAACTTTTGACCCCTATCCCAGAGTCCCATGGTGACACTGGAGCAAATTATACTGATATTCCCAAATCATTACATTTTATTGAGAAAGAAAAATAGATATTTGACCGAATTTACCTCTCTTTCCCGCCCTCCCCCACAACCACCCTCACCCACCCACACACATCCAGCCCCATTTCCTCTACCTCGGCACACCTATAATGTGGTAACGCTGAAATTGTTTGATATGCTTTATATTTTCAGATAGTATACTTGTATATTTGCCAAGTTTAAAAAAACACAAATAGAAAAATAATACTGCAATAGAATTTTGTAAGTTTAAATTCCGTTCAACGGTTTAGGAAGAGATATGGTAACGGACGGACGTCCGGACGGACGGATAAATGGATGCGATTTTAATACACCCTGTATTTTTCAAAAACGTGGGTATAATAAGGGATTGTATCCGAAAATAATACTGTCACAGGGCATAACATTAGCCAATTTAAATTGAAAATGACATTTTTATTAAAACTTAAAAAAGAGAGAAAAGCACATGACATGCGGTAACAGTAGATCACTTTAGCCTTGTGATGAATAAAGAAATCGGTGTCTTTATGATGAACATGGGTTGTAGCCTTATTTGATAAATAATCTTTTGTTTTTATTATTTCAGTTGTATATTCTGTTATTGTACAAGACGTATTTCCTTTTTCATTTCAGTTGTGTGTTTTACTCGTATATGAAGCAAGTTATACTACAACATTCCTTCTGAATGGGGATCAGTGTTTGGCTCCCACACCATGCATCTGCAGATACAACATTGTCTTCTGCCAAGAGCAAAACTTGACGTCAGTACCGGCATTTATTCCAACGAACAATCATGTACCTAGCTTAACCATATATTTATATGGTAATCATATAACAAGTATCCATGCGAACGCATTCTCAAATATCAGCGGTACAAATGCAACACAAATTCGGCTTGAACTGCAATCCAATAATATAAAATTCATTGAAGCGAATGCTTTTAAAGGCATAGAAAGTAATACCTATTATATTAATTTAAATACCAACAACCTGACTGGTATCCCAGCCGCTCTGGGAATGCTCACTGGTCTACAAACACTGCGCCTGGTTAACAATCCTATACACTCACTAAACCCGTCCACCATGGTTATCATTGGCCATTTTTTGACATCATTATCTATCAATCTAGAACAATTTACATCTTGGCCAACGGAATTTCATCTCTTACGAAAGTTAAGCACGCTTTTTGTTAGTAACATTCCATTTTCTCGACTCGATGATAATGCATTCCATGGCCTAGAAATGACACTGACATCGCTAAAAATATTTCACTCAAAATTAGAAAGAATCCCCGACGCCATCTGTCATCTGGTACATCTGCAGACTTTGGGGTTTGTTTCAAACACAGAAATACGTTCTCCTATTGTTCAACCATGTCCCATGTCTTCCGTAATCTCATTAGTCCTAGATAGTAACCGGCTTTATAAATTTCCTGACGTATTTAGAGAGTTTCCATCGCTGACATCCCTTAAAGTGAACAACAACCAGTTACGCCTGATCGATACTGATATGATTCCTTTGTATTCTAACCTGACAACTCTAAACTTGGCCAATAATCACTTCACCAGGATACCGTTTGCTTTAAACAAGCTTACACTTCTGACAGAGTTAAAGATGTCTTACAATAACCTACTGAGCATTGAAGACCACGATCTAATCGGTTTGAAGGCACTTAATTCCCTTTATCTGTATTTCAATCCTCTGGAGTATATCGCACCGCATGCCTTTGCGAATAACACCCATTTATCTTATCTTCACCTTGACCAAACACAACTTAGTAAGATACCACGTGCAGTGATGGCGATTACGAATTTGACAACTCTATATTTGACGAGCAAAAGACCGATTGAGTGCACGTGCAGCATGTCGTATCTCAAACCATGGAATGTCACATCCGTTAATATTCATGGCACATGCGAGTTAAGTACAGAAACTCTTAAAGACTTCATCTTGAAATCACTTCCCCAGTGTCCATAAGTATTAACACATTTACTCACTCTTAAGGATATTCAAGGTTTTAAATTGGATGAGTCCTTCCTGTGAAACTGAAAATTCGTTTTGGTTGATTTTACGAAATTAATGATAATAACGCAAACATAGATTTCATTATACAACACATATATAAGAAAAAATGAATAATAAAAAAGGGTTCTAAAAATGTTTTCAGTAAAGTACAATCATACCTTAAAATATAACATTGTTTGTGCATCTGCCTAGAAATATTCACAACCTTAATCTAAACATATAATCCTCTCAGTCTTATCAAGGGCAGATGAAATCCAAACTTTCTTTTAAAAGTGATTTCATTTTGGCTCAAATTTGACCATATACAGAGGTAACTCCCAGCAATATAGAGCCCTTATCATAAATGTACATGTGCTACTTAGCATTAGACCTTGCTTGAAAAATGAGATGCCAGCTTGGTACAGATGTGTATTCAATCAATAGTACTGTGCTTGACCATGCATAAATTACCTCTACCTATGATAACTAATATTATGTTATGATAATATAAACCTTCAGGATCCTCTACACTTTGTGTTTCAAATTGTCACCTACATTATGCTCATTGCATTTGAGAATGTGCTTATGTACAATATTTGTAAAGTTTTAAGTGATTGATATACACATTTGAAAGATTATGTTGCTGTTGATAATTTTTAATTTGCATATCTGAATATTACTGGACGGATGCACAAAAATGGAAATTTTTCAATTTAAAATAATAATAATAATAACAATACTAATATCTTTATTTCAAGAGGATTACATATTTGGCTAATAGCCAGTCGAACATATGGTCCTCAAACAAAACTAAATATATTTACAATAATTAATTAACTATTGCATGTTGTGTATTTATTTATTTCTCTGTTTATGCTATATATAAAATAAAAGATGAAAGTACTTGATTTAATGCCCTAACTTGTTCTTAAAATGCATACAACACCAATTAGTGTTCATGACACAGGTTAAATATTAATTTGCTGAAGTACCTTAATGCGAGTAAGTCGATTATTCCCTTATTTTCAAGCATGTAAAACAACAGAAACAATCTTAGGTAATAGGCGTATGTATTCAGACAGATAATAAACACATAATCTCAAAAAGAAAATATTCTGATCTGAAGTTAAATTGTGAGAAGAGACAGATCCTCCAGTCACAGGAACCAGTGTAAACACAAATATTCCACAAATAGGAGATATGTATACATGCATGGAGATAACTATACAATAGACATACACATTTGAAAGGACATAAATATACCCTTTCCATAAAAAACATAATTATAATCATGTGAACTAGTTCTCGACGGTATTGAAAAATATATAAGTAGTGTATCTATTATCCATTTATACATATATAATTATTTATATATAAGATATTACAGTACAGTGAAGGGTGGGTGGGAGGGCGCACACTAGTATTCTGCCCAAATACGTATCCTCAAGTGATCATAACAATAGCCCGCACCGGTATATATATTCGAGAAACGCACCAAAACGGAATACACAGTTTGCACGAGAAAAACTAACCGAGCACAAATAAAATGACGGCATAATGACTTACATCAAGCACCATCTGTGTGGCTTTAAAGTAGAATATCGCTTAAGCCGGTGCTGGGAGGAGTGAGAGGCGTTGCACTTCACATTACCTCTAATGAATGAACGGACTCGATAAAACCGAGTCTGCAACTTTTATTTCTTGTTTGCGTTTGTTATTTCCAAAGGATCTACTTTTCAGTATTTATTTACATGATGCTCCAAAACGAGAATAATTTCATATATTCACTTTTGATTACATTAAGTTAGTAAGGAGGTGATATCGATGTCATTGTATGACCCAGTCTTATTGACCACTACTTTATTTCAAAACACTATGTTTGACCGAACATTATTCCTAAGTTACAGTTCGGTAAATCGAGCTTTGCTAATAATTACATATAAATCTATGAAATGTACTTCGATCAAAAATCAAGGACGTCTTAAAAACGTTAAGATAAATTAAATATATACCTACGATATAATACGTACTAATAACAACGAGTCCGCAACATGTTCAGACTAACTGTATTAATAACATAAATTAAACCGAAGGAACGAGGTTGGCAAAACCACGTGACTTTTTGGTAAGTTTCACAGAAAGCGCTCGGTTCAGGTAGGTTTTTGTTTACTATCTCAATACTTAACGAATTGTTTTCCAAAAAAGCGCACATACCCTTTACAATGTGACCTCTTCCTCTGCCGCAAAGTGCAGTTTGATTCATTCAGTACTTGCTGAGATTATGTACACGGTCATAGACTTCTTTCGTTTGCAAGACTTTGGGAGGGATAATCTCAGAAATTTCTTGATAAATCGAATTAACATTTTTGCCATGAAACGATCGAAAAGTCACGTGGTTTTCGCCAAGGACCGATTGAGAGCAGTTGTACATTTTATATGAATCACATAATGATAGTGTTTTTGGTGTTGTTGTGTTTTATTTATATTTGAGCTGACATCCATATTTCTGCCAAATCGCCGTCAGTTCGTTTAAGATACGGAACGGTCTAAGAAAAGGAAGAACGAATTTAAGGAATAGGTGTAGATCCTGGTTTTAGAAATGTTGATGTAACTGAATAATTTTGAGAACTGTATATTGATTTATGGATAGACATATTTGCAATAAAGTTAGAATGCCATAAAGAAGTGTTATTTTCCGTTGCAGCCCAAAGTTAATTGCCATTTTAAGTTAATTACACGAGGCTAGTACAATAACGAGTAACAGTATTAGAAGGCTCATTAAAGGACAATAAATTGCAAAACTATTAACAGTAACTTCTGTTTAATTTTTAAAGTATAATGCTTCAAAACCAATTTAACCGAAAGCTAAGCACATTCCTGCCATACTGCAAAGTCCTTTTCAGATTAAAGGTCATTGGTAGGTATGTGTATTGTCTTGTTTATAGGTCCTATACCACTGAGAATGCCTGTACAAAGTTGTAAAACTATATGTACGGTTTTGCAGGTATAGTGTGCACACCTTGTCACAAAATATGCCTGTCGTGAACGGAAATGGTTGGAGCCTTACCGACTGTCAATGTACCAAGAATATTTGCTTTGGTTGTAATCGAATTTGGCCATAATGTATATGTGGATAATAATATATGATCCGTTATATCCATAAACATTGTGACCACATTTTGTTAAAATTCGATCAAAATATCTGAAGTTATTTAGCAGACATAGTCACTTTCAACAATTTGTACGAATCAAGGGTTGATAAGTCCGTCGTTACCTGCACTTTGGCTGGTTATCAAGCTTGCTCGTACACGTTTTGTCCAAGTTCGCTTAAATTTACATTAAAGTTATTAAGAGAACACAGAGATATTCAAAAACAAACAAACAAAAAACCCTTCGGGTGGTGGTGATGATGGGGTGGGGGATGGTTAGGGGATGAGGTGTGTGAGGTGCTGGGGGTGGTGGTGGGGGCAACATATATATATATATACTCAGTTGCAAAAGAAACTGGACACTTTGACAATTTTACTTTACACCCTATCCTCTTTATCAAGCGACAGTCCCTTAATGAAAAACAAATGACAGTCCCTATTGAAAAACAAATGACAACAGATATTGGCAATGGAATGACAAAAACTTTGGTACCAAACATGCATATTCATTTTGGAATTTGTCAATTAATTCAAAAATATCTTTATACAATTAAAACTAAACTAAACTCAGTGTCCACTACTGAGTATATGTGTAAGAATTGACCAAAACAACAAAAAAAAAAGAAGAAGGGTGGTGGGAGGTGGTGGGGGAGGAAGGAGTCCATGCCCTAATATTGGTGAAGTAAAGAGTTTTGATCGGGGGTTGTTAGGCGGGGAGGCAACATAGCTATATGTGTAAGAATTGACCAAAACTACACAGAAATATGTAAAAAAAAAAAAGGTTTAGGGGGAGTGGGTGGGGGGTGGGGGGTAGGAGGGAGCCCATGCTCCAATATGAGTGAAGTATGAATAAGATGCATAATGCTATAAGAAATCACAAACCAAAAGTATAGATATATACAACAGCTTACACGCAAACCTTGATCTGCCTTTATTGCACATTTTATGGGCCATCATAATTTGAGTTCCATGGGAGCCCAGAATTTGCAGATGACAAAATTACTTACGCAGCCTATTACAACATACTATAAGGAAATCAAGAAATGTAAGAGATATATACCTGTAAACACAGCTTACACGCACAATTTGATGTGAAATAACACATTTTAAAAACCTTGATGGGGGACGCCGACGCCGACGCCGGGGTGATTACATTAGGTCTCTTATTCATCGAATAGTCGAGCTAAAAACAAACTGATAAATTATGCCCCAACCACCGAATTGACATGGATAGAGATTGCCATGCGACCAAACATATGTACATTGGAATATCGTTGGTTATCTTTTCGGTGTGCCGTTCTTAACAGGGTTATTCACAAGAGAGATATCGTTCACATTGTTTCTTTCCTTTAGACCCGCTTTCAAGTTCTCACTAAAGAGGGATTGACATAGGCGTCTGTTGTTCTCATTTTCTGAAAGATATTAAAGGAAAAAAGATACGCAACTATTGAATCTCCGATATATATTGAATAGCTCACCTTTCCTTTCTTAAAAATACTAAAAGAACACATAACACACCAAAATGTAATGATACTCCTTTAAAGTTTTTTTAGCGATAGAATACACGTTTGGCTCGAGCTGGTGAGCACTTAGAATGTAAAAGTTTGAAACTGGAATCATCAGGCTCAATTTTTCAAAGCGGAACTTCAACATTAGTGAATTTCGTGTTACAAAGTGTACTGTGATTAAGAAAGTCTACAAAAGCACAGGTTTGTTATTTATCTAACTAGGTGCAACATTAAGTTCGCAGTATATAAATTTTATACGGAAAATTCCCGAGTTGCATTTCTTTTTTTTTTTAAATATGTTTGTTGTTGTTTTCTAAAGAAAAAATGTGCCCTATTCTTATCAATGGTTCATTATTGCTCAGTCCCCTTGTGGTTGCCGGGGTAGAATACAACCACTTCAAATCCCGTTGGAGGCAGAGGGGTAGGATCCCCCACCAACCCCCACCTTCAATTTATCAATTTATCATTTTTTTATCATGCTCATTCGAGGTCTTTATCACCCCCCTCAACCCAACCCCACCTTCAATTAATCATTTTATCATTTTTTATCATGCTCATTCGAGGTCTTTATCATGACACCGCGTATGCAAACGTGGGAACTTGGCTCCATCGTAACTGGAGTGTCTACTATAGATTTTGAAGCAACTCTGCAGTTATGCAGGTGAAAAGGTTCTAGGCCCATTCTCTATATTTTATCTTGATGAAAATGGAAGTTGAGCCTGGCATGTTCATTCCTGTTAGGCGCCATATAACCTTTCATGTTTTGGTGCGCCTTAAACCACAATTCAATTTAATTCATTATTGCTCAGAGGAAATACTCCGATACATGGGACGGTAGCTCCCGGTTTCATTCCCAAGTGAAATACGAGCCTAAGGGAAGTTTATTGCCTAAGGACACCCGAAGTTACCCAGTGAGGTTCGAACCCGTGATCTCCGCATTCACAATCGAACATGTTAGACACTGAGCCACCACCTTTAATGGATATATATATACCGTGATCTCCGCATTCACAATCGAACATGTTAGACACTGAGCCGCCACCTTTAATGGATATATATATATATATATACCGTGATCTCCGCATTCAGAATCGAACATGCTAGATACTAAGCCACCACAACCTTTAATGGATACAGGGATAAATATTTGTGAACTACCCTTCGGACCAACTACGGCAGGGCCTAGCTATGACGAGATACACAGAAATCAAGCAAATGCATTCATTTCATAAAAAAGATAGCTGCAACACATGCTAATGAACTGTATCTCTACATCATAACCCACTCGTCTGGAGACACAATTAACATACAGACGCATACATACATACAATTAAAGCTCATATGAGTAGGCCACATTTAAGCATTCAACCACACACAGCTATATTGAGACGTGACAATGAAAGGTACCGGATCTTGGGGATACTGTGAATTTAGTAAATATATTCAAGGGAGATAATTTGAACTCACTACGGCAATTTTCGAAATTTGGGATCTCGTAAGAGATTCACGTTCACAAAGAAGAATTATATATAGAGAGAAATTTTCATGAACTACCAAGGACAGACAACCTTCTTCGGACGAACTGCAGCAGGGCGCCTAGCTATGACGAGATACACAGAAATCAAGCGTATGCATTCACTTCCTATATATATACATATATTTATCACATAACGTCCCTTGTTAGCAGTGTCGAACACCCATTTAATATTCTATTGTATGAAACACGTGTAATACAACCTGGAACGATTTTGATTGGTTGAGTTAAACCTGTAACACTACGCAAGTTGATTAACTGAAACTATTTTATTTATTACAAATTCACCCAGATCTGAGTCATAAACGTATTATTTTTGACAGCTTATAAAAATAATGCACGTTGTACAAAACATTGTTGTTGGTTTGTTAAACAGTTGGAGTAAACTGCTATTTTGTAAAGAGGTAAAACCCGAACTCTTTTATACGCAACGTTATGTGTGAGACGCGACGTTACGACGTCACATATTTTATGACGTTTTGGCGCTAAAGTGTGACTGAGGTCGGAATCTACAGTTTTCTTTGAAATTCAGACTATTTTCAGACATGTACATTAATTACGTTAAATAACTTGAATTCTATTTTTCAAAACTAACAAACATGCCCTGTTCCTGAAAGACCATATAATTTCCTCTCAAAGTATAGCAAATACATGCTATAAAGCAAAATCAGTTTCTCTGCCTACAAATACAATTCATTTACCCCACCCACTCAGCACACAAAAAAAGGAAAACATGACATTAATAGACACACGGCAGCATATACCTGTCCCTTATTTGAGATATAACACATCCATAATTGAATGACAAACACTCCAAATTGTCATAAAAATGCTATTTCTACTTACCTTTTTTTTCGTAATCTTATGTCGAATGCAGAAATGAAGGAAATGATAAAATAAAGCTACCATTTACTACATAGCCACCAGTTACTAGTTTCTGTTTAAAGCCTCTATACCGGTCACAGTACAAAAAGTTTATTTACACCAAAATTAACAATTATGTCATACTAAGTCAAAAACACCACATTTGTGGATTTCTTTTGTATTGTCTAGCCTGTACATGGCTTTTAATCTCTTAGATTTCTGTTTTATAAGAAATTCCCCATGGACATTCATTCGAAACTAAGGAGTCTCCCCTGACGTCGTGTCGGTTCTATGTCCATCTGAATTAATTTTTTCTAATTTGATTGCAATGTTATGTGATAAAAAGGATCTTAAACTCGTTCCCATTCCATTATAAGATTTATGAAACTCGTTATGAATTATTTTTAATTTTAACTCGCCAAAAGGCTCGTTAAAATTAAAATAATTCATAACTCGTTTCATAAATCTTATATGAAATGGGAATTTGTTTAAGATCCTCTATGTATGACACACGTGTAATACAACCTGGAACGATTTTGATTGGCTGAGTTAAACCTGTAACACTACGCAAGTTTGTTAACTGAAACTATTTTATTTATTACAAATTTACCCAGATCTGAGTCATAAACTTATTATTTGTGACAGCTTATACAAATAATGCACGTTATACAAAACATTGTTGTTGGTTTGTTAAAAAGTTGGCGTACACTATTATTTTGTAAAGAGGTAAAACTCGAACTCTTTTATACGCAACGTTATGTGTGAGACGCGACGTTACGACTTCACATATTTTATGACGTTTGGGCGCTAAAGTGTGTCTGACGTCGTGGCGGTTCTATGTCCATCTGAATTAATTTTTACTAATTTGATTGCAATGTTATGTGATAAAAAGGATCTTAAATTCGTTACTATTCCATATAAGATTTATGAAACTCGTTATGAAAGGCTCGCTAAAATTAAAATAATTCATAACTCGTTTCATAAATCTTATATGAAATGGGAACTCGTTTAAAATCCTCTATATATATATCGCACCCGGTATATATACTACATACCAGTAGTTATAAATGAACATATCAACCGTAATATACACCGGAATATACACACAACTATTAAAACGTATATATCGCTGAATTCATACACATTTTATAAGTTAAAAACGAAAAACGTGTTTAAATTCGAGCCAAAATGACAGCGAAATGCTATCACAAATCATGTAGGATTCATTACTGAAAAGGTGCAGAACTGTATAATAGCGGCGGATATGCTCAATGTCGACTCAAATGCATCCTTTTCACACGGACCCTGAGGTTTTAAGTATCTCATTCCAGTGAAATACATATTTCAAAATTACGATATGCATTGTGTCTTATTTATCATTAATTATTTTGAACTATTTTAACACTGGCACTTAGGTCATTTACAATATAATTTCTTGCATACCGGGTAAGGTTATCCAAGTTTTACATGGTTGTTTGCAAAAGGGTTGGGTCACAGGTACTACAACATGCGTTTTACATGGGTGATGGAAAGCCTGATTTTACACATGACGGAAGATAAAAGTTGCGCGCTGGTAGTTGCATGACGCCATTCTGTAAATAAACATGCAACACTTTAGTAGGTGGCAACGTCAATGCGCAGAATGTAAATGACATGCAAGAAAAGCAATCGACAAAGCCCGGCTTAGTTCCGATAAAACAATTTTAACTACTGTTAAAATTTCTTTACCGGATACCCATGACAGATTCTTATATTCTCTGTCAATTTATTTTCGAGTTTAATAACGTTTTCGTCTTTATAAGTAACACAAATGTATGTTTCTTATGGTATATGGATTATAACATTACGCCTATTCCTAATTACTCACTTTTGTATCTTAAGTATTTTTTTTAAATATACTTTAGAATAGTTGTGTGATAAGTATTTTGTTTTGACCAATAGTGTGTAATATATAAATATATTTATTTTAAATTCTAATACACTCGCACTATATAGCCTAGTTTAAAATATCTCGTTATATTCAGCAATATATCACTGTAACGTTTGCAACGTTAGGAGAATAAGCAAGGCAATGCGAAAGATATCACCGTAACGTTTGCAACGTTAGGAGAGTAAGCAAAGCAATACGAAATATTTCAGATGTGTGCGTTATTTTCACATTTTAGGGGTATTAGAATAGAAATAGAACATCGTTTACGGTGAATTATCTTGTAATATATCACGGTTTGTCGTTCAATTGTAAACAATAATTTCCCTTTATTTGAAAACATGATATGTGCTGATAAAACACAAAACATAAATCAAAGTCCGCATTAAGACCTTTGGAGTTGTATCTTGAGTGGTACATTGCAACGTGACAAAGCAAATGTGGATGTAACCTTGACCATCCAAGCAAAGGGCAGATAACTTATTAATGTTCACCTTCAACATATGCGTTTAGGTCACGTTCTCACAAACTTTATGCATTAGACCTTTCAAACTTCGCTTATATGTAGTTGTTTCTTGGGTAGTACATCACAACGTGCGTGTCAAAAAGCAATTGTGGATGTGACCTTCACCATCCAAGCAAAGGGCAGATAACTTTAATTGTTACATTTAAATCACTTTCTCATGAACTATAACTATGCACCAGGTTTTATAGCTTAATCTTTGGAAGTCAAGACATTCTATTTTGACATAGTTGTGTCTTGGGCAACGCATCTTTTTGGACGCATAGATTTCATCTATGACCTTGACCTACTTTTTGGAGCTGATGATTTCATTTTTTTTATAGAATGACATTTTGTTTTTTAACATATGCACTTAAATGTCATTTCAGAAAACGGTAAACTCCATTGTTTTTAGTTATTAAAATGTTTACAAACTTTCATTTAAGCATCATTTATCTTTTATTCTTAAGTCTCGCCCCCGTCAGGCGAGACATGTGTCCGCGGATTTCTTGTAAATGAATATTGTTTGAAATTCAAGTAACTGAAATTCATCGTTAAAATTAAATAATTCGAAAATTTGCTTTTGCAAATGCACGTGTAGTGGTAATGCTAGTAAAACATGTCAAAATAGTTTTAGTTGGCATATTTTAGAATGAGGAAAATCGAAACCGGGCCTAATTCGAAGTACTTAACAAAATCCTATTTACCCAATTGTACACATGTTATAGTTTATTTCTAAGAAAACACATCGACTTGAAAGCTTTACAATGTCTTCATGCAATCAGTGCAGACGATTTATATTCGTTATTTTGCAGTCCAACCGTATCTATAATTAAGCGTGAAATACACAAAACAATGAGAATATTATTGACATAAATCTTAGGCGGGTACTTAGGAATTTTAACTAGTATATACCAGGTGTCGCGGAGATAAAACATTCCCATAACGTAATTGTCATTCCAACCCCGTAGGATGTGACCCTGAACAACTGGTGCAGGACACCAAAATAATACTAAAATGCACAATTATCATAAGCGCCTGTCTATATATGAGAGCCGTCTGCAAACGTCTGTGCATTCATTACTGGTTTTGTGATTTTAATAGATAAAATATTACAATATTAATATAACATTGGTAATACAGGACGTGGAGTATATTAAAATCTTACTTTAGGTAATATTTCAGCTTTAAATAAATTTAATACAGCAACATTGACAGTTTATGTAAACTATATGAGTAAATTTCGGATTTGTTTGTGTGTGCAATTTTGTCGTAAAGCAGAACTCTGTAAGTGTATAGAGTTTATTTAACTGCCCGGATCGATTATATGGCCTTCACGAGATGGTAGATGTGTGTGCTTTTCACGTACGAGCGTATGCGAGTGAGAGAATAAAAACACACGGCTACCATCGAGTAGGTTATTGTACTTGTGTTCCAAATCGAAGTTTAAACGAAAATAATTCGATCTCAGTTCCAGGAATATTGATGATACTTTAGAAACGATATGCTCAAACAAGTGCCATATGTTTACAACAGTTATGCCTTTTAATCGATATCAATCCTGCTTTACCTGTTCTTGCAACTGTGGAGAATATAATTAATGCTGGTCATGTCAATACTGTACCATATAACAAAACACCATCAGCCTGAATATCTGTCATTTTCAGGCACATCTGTCAATGAAATAAAGCAGGAAATACCAGGCAGATTTGTGGATAATAGCCGATAAATAGGAATAGAATTAAAGCCAGTTTGCGCTATATATAATCGAGATTAAGGTAATGTGTACATCTTTAACTTTTAACATCTGACTAAGCGATATGATATCAAACACATTCCTTCATCAGAGAAAAACTCCGATTGATACTAATGTAAATATGTAAATACTTTTAAAATCGCACTGATATTAAAATGGTAATTGAAGAACATGCTCGTTGAAATAGTTTAATAGGTTTATTGAAACTGCGAGTCCTTTAAAGAAAATGACGATTAAAGGTGTATTAAACATAATATTTTATGTTCACTTTTATCGTCAATGCTGTCATAGTTCCTTTGCAAAATAGAATGGACGATACAGTGACTTAGAAAATATAACGGTTTAATTATGTTTACAAAAGGCGCACTGTTCGAAGTTACATGTGCTTTAAACATAAGGTAATGGAAGCAAGATTATGCAAGCAATGCGTTTCGCGTGCACTCAGTAATGCTGGTGTCGTTTTTCGCAGTCAGTGGCTGGGATGCGTATACGCTTTCCCGGACATTGAAGAGAGCCCATGTCCACTGTCAGCAATCAAATTACTTATAGTTTATGCTGATAAATATTCGAAAGCTATGTTGAAGATATCTTTTTATAATCCTGGTATGTTTCATCATCTCAAAAAAGCATTGTAGTTCAATGCCTTAATCTTAGTTGTTCGAAAATCTGTAAGAAATACATTTTTGGGGGACATCTGCATTAGCTGTGGCTTACTGACATACGTAATATTTGTTCATGCATGGTTGGTTTTAATTTCACGTCTGAATCAAGTTTGTAGGATTGGAAATGGTGTGTCCAAAGGTCATCTTTGCTGTAAGTAATCATCGTATATTCTGCAAAATCTTTAGATTTTTTTGTCCAAATATTTTCAAAAACGTCAAAAATGCATACGAGATAACTCAAATGCATAACACTGAGATGTGTGTACAGCCAAATATCGAACTAGGTTTTACGTACGCAAAACATTAAACACCACACAGATCGTCCGTTGTGGTTTTCCTTTATTATTTTCTAAACATTTGGTTCGAAAGTTGGCTACGCATGTGGGAATCCAGGTTGTGCAACACTATTCACTTTGCCGTTGGGCGTCTGTGTGACCATCTGTCAGCTTGACATCACATTTTCATGAAGTATAACCTATTTATTTCAAGTCATTATAAGCACGAACAACACACTTTTTACAGATCAGCGTTTATATTTTACAAATAATTTGGAATCCACATTGAATATTGGCATGCTTTGGGAAACAGGTACTGCCCATTACTTCAATTTTCAAAAAAAACATTATTCGAAAAACACTATTCTATGTTTCTATTTTATGTTCCTACATGCAATTTAATCAACATAAAGTCACATTAAACGCATTTATCCTCAACAATCAGCGTTTTGATGGATAATAAACACAGCACCGCTTAATCTGTGATACCACCAAACGCATGCGCCGTACCCGTAGAATTAGCTGCCATTCTTCCAGTATATCTTAGCGAAGTTCAGCAAGGTTGCTGTCTGCTGGTTCCCTAGCACGAACACGCATATAACATACGTTTATGACTTGTACAACGTACATAAGCATATATAAAGGTTAGCCGTAGTAGACGCTAACCGTTCGAGGTAACCGCAGTAGCTTCACCGTACGTGCTTCGAGGTTATAATAGCGTAAATGTGTCTCCATTTCCCTTCCATAGTAAAGTTAGAATGTTGACAACCTGTTTAAAACTCAAACCTCGTTAGAATTCTGGGAAATTTACTTTATCATGCAAAAACATATCTGCTATTAAACATCAATAAGGAAAGAGGGGGTTTAATACCTTCTAAGAAACATTTCTTCAGTTGTATACTAACACCGGGTCAAAAGTCAACACTATTTTTACCCCTTGCAATTTCATACCCTCTCTACTTTCACTTCTCAAATTTATATTTAAAAAACGGTCAAAAACATGATGAGCTGCATTTTCAAGTATCAACAACATGTCCAGAATACAGTTACAGCCAACAAATAACAGGAAACTGCACTAAAAAAAGTTTTTAAAGAAAAAAAGATTAGCACTCTTTAATACAGAACTACTTTCGACTGCACTAGGAGAGCACATCCGGTATTGCACCAGGCGAGCACATCCTGTTGATTTAGTGTAATTAGACCTCGATCTATACATAGATATTAATCACGTGACTAGCAGAACAGTGCATAGTACTAGTTTGATCATTTCTGTATAAAGTAAATAAACTATGTATTACATTTTCTAGTTGAAAATAAACTATTCTATATAAATTATAAAAAAAAATATGTATTACATTTCTAGCTCAGAATGTAATATAGTGTTCAATTAATGGCAGACGGGTAGAAAACAAAAGTCATACATCTTAATACCGGGTATGTCCGACCGTTTTACCGTTCCTAGGAAATCATCCCGACATCACATTATTTTACAAATATAACGACAGGCCACATTCAGCTAGAGCTGCAAGTGACATTTTCTTGCTATACATCATGTTAAGGTATTTTGAGGCAAATCAGTGTTTGCAATTGTTAATTAATATATGTACTTCAATTTCAAAATATGCACTTCTTATTATAAATTACTTCTGAATCAGCACGACAGTTTAACAGCCATATAATCTGCTGGTGTGTTTTTATTGAACGACAGTATATATTTTTGAAAATAAAACCGTTTTATTTTCATAAATAATGGATATTTTCAGCTTTAATTTTGAAAAAAACTAAAGGCAACTGCATAAAGAAGACTTTGAAATTGAATTCTGCACATTCCTTTTCCCCCAAAACATGACAGGAAAGGAACTTGAGATTCTGTCATATGATGCTCAACTGACGGTTATATAATTATGATATATATATTTAAAAACACTATTTTCCATAAAACATTATCATTTTCAATAACTTGGTTAAAATGCCACACAATCATAAACAAAACATTAAACTTACTTTTTTCATTTAGTGGGGTCAGATGAATCTTAAAGAGACTTGATAATGGTGTAGATAATTAAGAAGCTAGTTCGTTATGTATTTTGTTATTTGGGGTGGGGGTGAGGGTAATATAGATTTGCACTTGTCTGTCCGTACGTCCCAAAAACGTCCTAAAAACTTGATCCACCATAACTATTTAACCCACGGTCGCGACACTTTACAGGAATGTTGGCCAGCAAGTGAAGATGCGTACATGGGTTTTCATTTTTATTTTGGTCCAAGAACCACAGAGTTATGGCCCTTGACTTAGTCAAAATAGGGGCTGAAAAACTTGTGTCGAGCCCTTCTCCATTACTATTTAACTCACGGTCGCCAAACTTTACAGGAATGGTGACCAGCAAGTGAAGATGCGCATTTAGGTTTTTATTAGCTCTTCTAGCCAAGGGCCGGAAGAGCTAATAGGATGTTGAGTTGTCCGTCGTTCGTCGTCCGTCCGTCCGTTAACGTTTGACTCGTTAAGACGATAGGGCCTTTATTTTTCATCCGATAATTACCAACCTAATATCAATTAAAGCTCAGAGAAGTCCCAAAACCAGCTACATCGGATCAGTAACAGCGGAGTTATGGCCCTTTATTTAGTTAAAAATGCTATATTTCGCCTCGTTAAGACAATAGGGACTTCATTTTTCATCCGATATTTACCACACTTCATCAGATTGTTAATAGCAATAAAAGCTCGGATAAGTTTAAAAACCAGCCAGATCGGATCAGTAATGGCGGGGTTATGGCCCTTGATTTGTTAAAAATGCTATATTTTGCTTTGGGACTTAATTTTACATCCGATCTTTACCAAACTTTACCATTGTTTATATCAATGAAAGCTCGAACACGTTCCAAAACCAGAGAGATTGGACCATTTACACCGGAGTTATGGCCCTTGATTTCCTGAAATATGCTATATTTTGGCCTCATTAAGACGAAAGGGCCTTCGTTTGGCCGGCATTCAGTTACATTTTGCAGGGAGGATCAGTACCAAGCCTAGTTGTACATATCGTCACAGTGTTCCGGTTGAATGATTTTGGCGGAGTTCTGCAAATTCATTGAGTACCTTCATTGTGGCTTTCTAGGCTATTGTTTTTTTGTATTATATTTACACGAGCATAGTTGTGTTTTACTTATATTGCCTATTGATGCTGCCTTGTTGGTTAGAGATTATATCATGGCGGGGATTTCTTTATTTACACTGTCCTGTTTTAATGGGATGACAGTAGGGTAAGTGTGAGGTTTGGTGCACCCTAGAACCGGTTTAAACCCCCAGTGGCCTACTTTGTCACTGACCGTTCCAAGGCGGTAGCCCTATTGTCAACCCTTTTTGTGTTTGTGATGTCGTTTGCATTTATTATTGCTTTTGCCTTCTTGTTTGTCTGTTTGCGTGTTTGTTTCTGTGTTTTGTGGTTTACTGTCCTCCTTGAATGCTACTTTCCCTGTCAGATCTTTTTATATTTCTTATGGCCCTTTAAGGGTTTTAATACACAAACTTTGTCCTGACTAGTTCTCCTGAAGCGCTGGCCGGATTTAAACGAAACAGTTTAGGGATGATCAGTTCCAGGTCTAGTTGTGCATATCATCACCGTGTTCCGATTGAATGTTTTTTGGCAGAGTTATGGCCCTTTACATGTTTTAATACACAAACATTTTCTGAACTAGTTCTCCTGAAATCCTCGCCGGATTTCAACGAAACTTTGCAAGGATGATCAGCACCAAGCCTAGTTGTGCATGTCATCGTCGCCTTCCGGTTTACAGATTTTTGGCGGAGTTATGGCCCTTTAAGTTGTTTTTTTATACACAAACGTTTTCCGGGTTAGTTCTCCTGAACCCCTGGTCGGATTTCAGCGAAACTTGACTAGGATGATCAGTATCAAGCCTAGTTGTGCATATCATCGCCATTTTCCTTTTTTGGCAGAGTTGTGGCCCTTTAAAGGATTTAATACACAAACTTTGTCCAGATTAGTCTGATGATCAGTACCAAGCCTAGTTTCACCTGTCATTGCCGTGTTCTGGTTGGATGATGTTTGGCCCTTTTAAGGTTTTAATGCACAAACATTGTTCCAACTAATCTCCCTGATCCCCTGGCCGAATTTCAACGAATGAATGAATTTTGTTGAATAAATTTTGGCAGAGTTATGACCGCTTAAAGGTTTTAATAAAATAACTTTGTACAGACTATTTCTCCTGAACCTCTGGCTGGATTTCAACGACACTTGGCAGGGATGATCATACCAAGCCTAGTTGCGTAAATAATTGCCGTGTTCCAGTGGAATGATGTTTGAAAGAGTTATGGCCTCTTATACTAACACTTTATCTTTAGCAAGTAGAGCGTCCACAGGCCCTCTTGGACCTGTTATTTTTCATTTTTGACCAAGAATCACAGAGTTATGCTCTTGACTTAGCCAAAGGGGCTGAAAACTATTTAATAAATACTAAAAAAGGGATCCCTTGAAAGCAACAAACACAAACAAGAGAAAAAAGTAGCAGTCTCGGTTAATTTGAGTCTGTTCATGAGAGGCAATTTAAAATACAAGGCCTCCCACGACCCCTAGCACCGGCATAAGCGGAATTCTACTTAAAGAAACACAAAGAGTGTGCTTAATGATCCCAAGGGATCAGTAAGTAATAACACTACTGATGTGTAGTCGGGGCGACTATTTGTAACGCTTAATACCACGGTCACCAAACTTTACAGAAATGTTGACCAGCAAGTGAAGATGCGCACCTGGGTTTTCATTTTTTTATTTTGAACCACGAACCACAGAGTTATGGCCCTTGGCAATATAGTTAAATGATCTATTGAAACCAGCACTCAACAACGGCTTGATAGGATATTATAAATATATGTTCAGAGGTAGACCAATTCTAATATCTTATTAGTATACTGAGTTCAGTCACACGACTTCTCTCGGATACCGCATGTAGGAGAATGTCTAATAGCTGGGCGGAATAAGGCGGGGTTAGAGGTTGTTATAGGTAAAATGTTACACGTGCAGTGAATACATCTCAAACCTCAAACTGTCACACCCTAATACTATCATAACTGGTTTTACTGGTCTAATACCCGTGCCTACGTATTCACTATAGTTACATGACTTCACAGGACATTCACAGTAACGAACAAGGTACAACACAAACGTACATTGGACGAGACTGTAACATTTACAAATAAACGACCTTAAAGGGACATATACTAATTGGATATTAATAATGTCCAAAATCTGTGGAGAAACTTATTAGAAGTAATAATAGTATATGTATATAGCTAGCACTTAAATACTGGAAATAAAGCATATGTTACATATAACTATTCAAATAGATATTAAAGGTAATTTGCAAATACGTAATTAATATGTTATATAGACAAACTGACGGGACACCTCGAGTTTAACAATATCAAGATTGCCATATGCCGTTGTTATGCTTCAAAATTAGTAATAGATAGTCGTGCGTGGATTTTTTTATTTGCTGTGTACCGCATTATTGGGAATGACAAACTGGTAATAATAATCATGATAATAATAATAATAATAATAATTATTATTATTATTATTATTATTATTATAAATATAAAACAATAATTATTTTACAATGTAATATATAAATATTAAAATAATTCTTGTTTTATGTAGTTACTTCTAATAATACATTTTGTTTATGTACAATGCCGATTTCTTTTTCCTTTCCTTGTATATTCTGTTAATGTACAATGAATATTTCCTTATCATTTCAGTTGTGTATTCTGCTCGTGTACAAGGCGAGTTATACTACAACATTCCTGCTGAATGGGGATCAGTGTTTGGCTCCTCCATCATGCACCTGCAGCGGCAGCTATGTCCGCTGTGACAGCAAAAACTTGGCTTCAGTACCTGCATTTATTCCAACGGACAATCATATACTTGGCTTAGTCATATATTTATCTAGTAATCATATAACAAGTATCCACGCGAACGCATTCTCAAATATCAGCAGTGTAAATGCAACCCTAATTCAGCTTCAACTGAATTACAATAACATCAATTACAATGAAGCGGGCGCCTTTACAGGCATTGAGAATGCTACGTATTATGTTGATTTACATAACAACAACCTGACAAGTATTCCAGGCGCTCTGGGAAAGATCACTGGTCTACAAACTCTGTACCTGCAATACAATCCTATCCAATCACTAGACCCGTCCACCATGTCCAGTATTGGTCATTCCTTGACATCATTATATATCAGTATCGACCACTTTACATCTTGGCCAACGGAACTGCATCTCTTACGAAAGTTGATAACGCTTTATGTAGACAAAATTCCGTTTCCTCGACTCGATGATAACGCATTCCATGGCTTAGAAACGACTCTGATATCGTTAGCAATATATAACTCTAAATTAGAAAGAATCCCCTACGCTGTATGTTATCTGGTACATCTGTGGACGTTGACGTTAAATAATAACCAAGCATTACGTTCTACTATAGTTCCACCATGTCACGTGACATCCGTAACCTCATTAAACTTGGATAGTAACCAGCTTCATGAATTTCCGGACGTATTTAGAGAGTTTCCATCACTGACATCCCTTAGCTTGCAAACCAACCAAATACACCTTATCGATGCTGATATGATTCCTTCCCATTCTAACCTGACAACTTTAAGCTTGTATAATAATCAGTTCACCAGGATACCGTTTGCTGTAAACAAGCTTACACTTCTGACAACCTTAAACATGGCTTACAATCAACTACTAACAGCTGAAGACTACGATCTGATCGGTTTGAAGAATCTTACTACTCTTTATCAGTATAACAATCCTCTCGAGTATATCTCACCAAATGCCTTTAAGTATAATACACATGTATCTTATATCAGCCTTCACACTACGCAGCTCGATAAAATACCACGTGCAGTAATGTCGATTCTGGATTTGAGAAATCTGTATTTGCAGAACACCAAACCCATTGAGTGCACGTGCAACAGCATGTCGTATCTCAAAACATGGAATGTCACATCCGTAACTATATATGGAACATGTGAGTCAAGTACTGAAACTCTGAAAGATTACATAGTAAAGTCACTTCCACAATGTACATAAAACTACTCGAGTTTCATGACATGGCATATTTTAATAATTTGAATAATGGGTCATTCTATTTGTGATAGAAACTGTATCTGATATGTGACTCTTTAAGACAAATGACTTACTTTCGTATTAAGAGGAGTCCTGTGAAAGGATTTTTTTGCAATTTACTGATCGTGAGAACTGTCAGTTTGTGGCACTGATTTAATTGTTTATTGATTAAAACTGTAATAAAGAAAACTGTGAAAAAAGCATGGTTGTTTTGCTTTAGTTTGAGTCAAGTTTTCATTTTCATTATAATTTAATGACCTGCTAGCACGATCGGGGAATTTAACAAAACCCCAAAATAATCAATAAATGAGTAGGTTGACATCGTTGTGTAACAATATTCTTTTAATAAGACAAAAAACAGCAAAATTGTTAAAGGGCGTGGATGCGATTTGGGAGAATAATAGTTATGCATTCAAATACAAGTATAACTATAATAATGTGTTTCAGTTCCATATTAAATATACAAATGTATTTGTTTCGTTTGGTTCAAAGGGATAGCGTATCCATGGCCCAGTGGTTAACGACGTTGCGTTGTAAACCTTCTCACCTCTCACCGCTGCGGGTTCGAATCCCACTGGGAGCCCGACTTGTAAGTGAGAAAGTGTCGATTCTCACGGATGGCGGGAGGTGTACAGTTCTGGTTCTACCCAGGAAAAGTCGGTGGTCTGCCTCCACCACAAAAAATTCGACCGTCATATATAACCTGACATGTGTTGAAAATGACGTAAAATATAATACAAACAAACAAATTGATTCAAAGGGATAGGAGAAAGAAAAACATAATTTCTATAATTTTGTATATAATCCTTATATTATATGGCATATAATGTGTGGCGTTTAATTTTATCGTTTGCAACATTTTTAATATGCAGGTAATATAACGGATCGTCATAAAATGTCGTGACTCTTCTTTTTTTAATATATTACTTTCTAATCAGTTAATTTATCTCCCGTGATTATGCATGTATATTTCTTTTGAGTGATTTAGATGCGCAAAACGCGTATTAACTTAGACTGTTAAACGTGAGGTACTGCATAGTCGGATTGTTGTAAAAACGATAATCAAATATCGATTTTCAAGGGCGACCTACCTGGGCATTATTTAGAAGATCGAAGTTTTTAATCGTGTGATATGGTTATATATGGTTAAATAACACGCTAACTATAACGAATCTGCATGACAGAAACATGGAGTCTACCGCCTTCCTCCTTTAATTACTGTTTATGAGACAGTTCGTCTAGAAAACTCATCGACTGATAGCGTTTCTGTTGATTAATCATAACTATCAATTCATGTCATGTTAAAGTTCTAGTTTTGTGGTCAACACGCAGTTGTATCAATTGTCATGCAAACAATAATAACAACATGAACACCATATATATTAATAATTATGATTAACAACAACAAACTCGCCGAGTTTTCCAGATTTCCTGACCGAACGTTTTCATTAACAATAAATAAAAAAATAAAATAAAGGTAACATGTGGACCCATTTTGTGCATTTGCACATTTTGTATTACAATGAAGAACTTGACGACGGTTTCATTCGTTTTAGAATTGATACCCAGATTTCCGCCAGATCACCTATGATCCTTTTTAATGATGAAAATCGTCAAATGATGATCCATGAAACTAATGTATCATCGAAACACAAACAAACACAAACTGTGAGATAATTTGCGCAAATGCATGCGCAAATGCGTTTGTGCGTGCGTGGCTTTGGGCGTGTAGATGGTTTGGATGTAAGAAAAACACTATCAGAGCAATGCAATGCAGTCAAATAATGTAAACATAATTGCGCACAAATACATTTGGAAGCAAATCCAACAGGGAAAGGATTATTGGCAGTAATCATGTGTAAAAGCTTTAAATCCACTGGTGACAGTTTAATCCAAATTATCTCGGGAGACTGACAAACAGTTGGTTTCTGATAAAACATGAGAGAGGAAACACAAATTATATGTGTAAACGAATCATTGTTCTTTTAAAGCATCGAAGAAAAGAACGAGGAGTCGGTAGATTAATATGTTGGAATGCGATAATACTAATATCACTCTTTAATACATTTAAATAGAAAATTCAGAGAAATAATATTTTGAGGAGAATGCGACACACATTTTACAATAATAAAATAAAAAGACGACTTAGCAATAACTCCTTTAACTCATATCGGATTTATCTGCCCTTGCTTCCAACATATCCTTACGTTGTAGTGGTATTGGGCACTGTGCTGGTCTAGATTATGATTGAGTGTCATGTTATCAAGGAAACTGTTGTAGAGAGCATACGCTTATTTAGACATATACGCCAGTAGTACTAAGCATTTCGAAGTCGGACAGAGTGAATATCTATACTATTTATTCTATAAAGTGCTTATAAAATGAATGCGACTTAGTTCTGTAAATAATTGTTGTTCATTTAAGAACATTTACTTTTAACACTATAAAACACATGGTGACTGTATATTACGGAGGTAAGCGCTCTTTTCAGGAGCAAAATAAAGGACCGGACACAATTAACTTGCAACTGTCCAATATATAATACGAGTTTTCAGTATATATATGCTACATATGGTGCGAGCCTGGTATCGTTTTAGTCGGGGGTTGTAGCTCAAGAAGTAATGATTTCGAAATTTAACACCTGTGAAATTGAAACATGACGTCAGTAAAGTGCTGTAGATAACCTTCAATAAATCGAAACATTTCTGTTAAAATCATACATAAACTGACTTAAATTGAATAAATAGATTATTTAACTGCTGGGTTCCGTTATAGTGAAATCCTTCACTCGATGGTAGGCGTCTTTTGTTCTTTCACGCACTCGCATACGCTTTTCGTGAAAAGAACCACACGTCTAGCATCTCGTGAAGGATTTCCCTATACTCAATCAGTTAAATAATCTCAGATCGGGCTAAAGACACTCTCAGTGTGTGTTGTACAGCAATCATCCTGAATATCTCTACTTTAATAATACACATCTCGGTTAAATTCCATGTGCAATGATATTCCAAACTGGACATATCTGTATTAGGAGAACAGCAAACCCAATGATCGTACAACATGTCTTATCTCCAGTCATGGCATATTATCTGTGTTCTTATATAGTGAAATCCTTCCACAATGTTCGCAATGCGTGTGGTGATCAAAATGTTCCGAATTATTTCAATGGAATTAACATCATACATGCATAAGACATTTCGTTTGCATAAATAACACCATGTTCTACGTAATAAGAAGACGGATCTGTGTTAGGAAAACTGTTGTTTCAGTTAATCAATTATTCTATTATTATTAGCGAGCTCAGCTCGCGTCGCGAAGCGACGCGCGCGCAAGCGAGCTCTACGGTAACGCGAGTAGCAAACATACTACAGGGAAAAAAACCGTGGTAAAAAAGTCAAAACACAGTTAACTCCCTTAGTCAAACAAACTTAACTCCCTTGTTAAGGGGAGGTCACCCATCTGTGTTTGGTATCCGGCCCAACTCTGTTCGCGTTGGAGGTAGTCCATCCAGTTGGCAGGTTACCAGACTTCATCCTTAATGTGACGTCATTAGTAGGTAACCAACTGTTGGTGATTATTGCGGCCGATTATTGCCAGCTGGATAAAGAAAGTCGAGGTAACAGTAGATCTACCTAAACTTTAAAAGCTACTGCAGTATCGATAATCTAAAATACCATGATTAAATGAAAACGCATCGCACTTTAGTGATATATCCAATACAACCACTTTTCGCACACAACCTGAATTCGAACACTTCCCTATAAACAGCCGAAATAAAAATGCGTGCCCTCATTTGCATACAATGACCTGATTATTTTGACAACTACTCCTGCAGAATGTCAACATGACAATATAAACAAAAATGGGGATACGAGAGGCATTATTCAAATAAAAAGCTGACCTCAATATGTATTTCAGTAAATTTCACTATTCCATAACATTCCTTTCCTTAAAACTTGATTAAAACCATTTTTGATTGATTACAAATTAAACAGCTGTCGTCTGCACAATTGCTGACGTAATCTCATGATCTAATTTCCCTCCAAAAAGTCAAAAGTATACTGCAGATAAAAAAATAATCACTTTAAAAAATTACCCTCTCTTATGTAATTTTACTGAAAATGTTTAAAAATAATCTGGAAAATGTGTGGTCTGCAAGCACTTCATTCTCTCAAACCTCAACATGTTTACTCAAATTAGGAATGTTAATTGTGGGAAGATGTGACAATTTTGAGAATTGGGTGTATTTATCATTTTCAACTCATGTAAGGGTCATTAAGAAGGGGAGACACCTTGTTTTGCCTTTCATGTGCACCTGAAAAAAACGCAACATTAAAAATAAATTATAAATGCTTTCTAAAAGTTATTTTCATGGGTTAACATTATTTTTTAACTGTTGAGAAGTGTTGACTATATGTTAAAACTATTATTGGGTACAAATTTCTGTTCTGTAGTATACTTTTTATGTTTACCGGAAGTGCTCGAAAAGAGGTTGGATGTTCCGTTAAGAATGAGGTAAGTAGGTCGTCTTTTTGCTTAAAAAATGTAAACAATACAGGTCATGCCAATTTGGCATGTTTCTGCAGAATTTTAGTACTATAATTAATAAAAACATTGACTGGAAAGGAACAGTCTTTTATTTAAATGTAAGGTTTTAATCACATGTTTTGTCCTTATCCGTGCGAAAACTGGTTGTGCCGGGATATATATATATCTAGTTAGTCTGTACCGTAAAAACGGTGGGTGGGGAAATTTTAACCACTGCCACTGGCACTGCTGTGCCAAGTTTCCAAGAGACAAGAGTTAGGAAATACACGTGTACTCTTGTGAAAATGAGCATATACACAAATATCATACACAGCTAAAGCATATCAACTGGAATTATTTTATTGTTAAAATAAAATGCCATAAGAAACAAGACAGGAAAGAATACTGGCTATATACCAGATATCGTCATTTTTATGTTGATTTTTTAATATATCTAAATCAAAACTAGTAATCTCATAAATATTTTTGCCGGTAGAGTAGCTTACCCCTTTGCCGTAAATATTCCGTGTTTACATTGTTCCTATTCTCAGTAACAAGTGTCACGTGAACGTTACTAAATATAGCCTGAAATGGGCCGGTCGTTTGAGCTGAATGTAGTAGTTATCGTCATGTTCAGTTTAATACCGAAAAATCCATGTTAGGGATGATGAAAACGTGTGTAGTTATTAATTGAAACATAAATATATCATTGCATATGAATACACAAAAAGAATTATCTAGAAAAAATATATATCTACAATTTAAAATGTTTTTTAAAACTGTAGGTATCGGATGTAATTTACTTCACTCCGACGTTCATAATTTAAAGGGAAATAACTGTCCGCAAATTGAAATTGATTGACGTGAACTAGTTGTTTTCGTTCCATCACATACTTTTAGTTTTTTGTGCATGTCAAATTGATTCAATGGTTCGACGTAAAAGGTCAGCTATTTTAAAAGGAAATTTTCCTGCGCATGCGCATTAGCACGTGATTCCCCCGATTGTGTTTTGTTTATAACGGTATTTATATAGGTAAACGAGTTGGTTTGAGAGTGTATGTTAACATTTCTAAATATTTTTTTCCTCTCCAATCGTCTGATGATAGTGTATAGTGATTTGTAAATTGGGGTCGAAAAATAAGCACAACATCGAGCGTTTTATTGATAATGACGAAATCTGGTGAATGACGATAACTGGTACACAACCAGTACATACTTTAGTAGTAGTCGAAGTGTTAATTGGCAACTATGCCTTTTGGCGAGCTTTTCAAAAGAAGATTAAGTCCAGTTTCGTCGGATGTCATTATATCAATCCGATCCAATGGAAATTACAAGTTGCAGAAGAAGAGTTGAGTTGGTGACGGGTGGGTGAAGAAATCCATCGTTGATTATCTATAGTACTTTAAGTCGTAGAAGATTAAAGTTGATCCCAGTAGATTGTTGTTTCGACAAATGTGATGACTGCAAAGATGGTAAATAGGTCAATCCCATTTCCGGCTCGAAAGATGTTTAGAAGCTCTCCGACCAGTCAGGGCACAGTATATTTGAATCCTGTCTAGTAGGTCAATCCGCGTGCACATGAAATTCTGCGCTGACACCGCTAAGCAGGTCAATCCTGTTGGTTTGAAAGTCCCGTGATGTTTATGTCTGTATCCGTGGTGGTTAAATATCTCAGTAGATTCCAACAAACGGCCCTCAGAAGGGCCACGGTACCACCCTAGTGTAGGGTGTATACCTAATCTGAACGTGTTGTATCTGTACTCATGACTGCCTGAGTACTACACTTTCAACGTTCAGCTCGATGGGACTAGCTTGTACCGAAAGCCCACAGGGCCCGACGTTCAGGGTGGACGATGGTGGTAGTCACGTTCTAACAACACTTTCAACTTTCGGCCCAATGGTTCGATGTGTAACGACCAGAGGACCCGAAGTTGATGGTTGACGTTGATGGTAGTTCCCTGCAGGACGCGTCAACATCGCTTGAAGAGTTGTAGGTATCGTCGGTAAGTAAGTGAAAAAGCTGACCAGGCCTCAATCCGTTGTAGACGGACACGTCCTGCTGGTTCGGTGGTCTGAACGGGTATTGCACATACTTTAAAGCTACAGAGTCCCTATATCAATCGATTTCTTCTTTGTAGGCGTGTCTTTATTTGTAACTTCATGTCGAAATCGGATATTTAAGCGAGCAAATATAGCGCAGGAAATCATTTACTGTACATACATCGACCAGTGCACATCGTACCTATACACAGGTAACAGTAATTTTTACAGAAAAAAAAAAAGTTAGCTTCTTTCGGGGCTCGAACACACGACCTTCTGATTTCAAGTCCTGTGCTCTATCCACTGAAGTACAACGCTCCTTGAGAAAATAGTAGACTAATACCATTTATTATGAGGCAAAATAACTGAACATATTTGAACGCAACTAAAGATGGATCTGACAGTAAATATGCAGTCCATATTTTTTTTTTTTTTTTTTTTTTTTTTTTTCAGTCATTTTTCAGTGGCCCATTTATTCTCCCCGTAATAGGTGGAGCAGGGGTCGGGGAGGACCATCCCCTGCTGCACCGTACAAAAATATAAATATAACATAGCAACAATGGTATAATGTACAGTAAATATACAATGTTCAGAAATTATTATGTACAATATATGTATAAAATAATGATATGAAAAATCGAAAGAATATATATCATTTTCTAGGACTGTATGTTTTTGATTTACCATGTTATCTTGGGGAATACTTTTCAAAACAGTAAAAAAGATGCCTACAAAGAATATTTAAATTTAAAAAAAAAAAAGAAAAAAAAAAAAATAGTGTTTTTCATCACTCCATCCATCTCCATAAGTTCCAAACCACTTAGATCTACACTGTCATCATTAACATTACAATAACTAAAAACAAATTGTATTTGTTACTATGCATGTGCCTTGGTAAACACAAGAATTTCTGAGATGCAGGTTGTCTGGCTGATAAGAACAACAAAAAAAGAGAAAAAAAAGAAGAACTAATTCATTATGAGTTTTAGTTCATTCCATATATTGTCAAACACAGCAAGCTTATTATTTCGTGTTGCAATGCATTGAAGACACTTATAAGATTTTTTAGTTCTATTTTTAAGAGCCTCAATGCATAATGGGCTTTGCAAACGCTTGGCAGAGAAAATATAATATTTGGTTTCTAGAAGTATGTATAGCTCTGCAGAGGAAAATTTATTTCCAATATTAAATATAAATGATTTTTCTACTAATGATATGTCAATGTTACTTGTTAAAAGCCAAAGTTTAAGTTTGGTGAGTAGAGATTGTGTTTCTGGACATGCCCAAAGCATATGAGTTAAAGTCTCCTGTTGTTGGCAATATTTACATAATGGACTATCAAGTATGTTTATCTTATGTAAAAATCTTCTAGTAGGGAGTATTCTGTGGTTAATTCGTATTTGGAACCATTGTAATGTTGTGCTCTGTGCACATTTGAAGGGGGCTAAATAAATTTCTTTCCAGGTTTCATCTTCTATATGATATATCTCTTCCCATTTGGCTTTTGAAGTTGGTTGATCTAAGTTTTTGTTTAGGATTAGATACATGTCATGGGATCCTTTCTTATTTTTCAAAAAAGGTTGGATATTGCTGGGAATAATCGGGTATGCTATTCTTTTAGGATATTTTTTAATGTTGAATTTATTTGCAAATGTCTTTATAGATGCAATGAGTCCACTGTATTGCATGAAGTTAGCTTTTACATTATAAAGTTTATTAAATTCTTCAATGGAATAAAATAAATCGCTAACCTTTATTAGATCATTTATGTAAAAAACTCCTTTGTCGTACCATTGTTTGTAAAATATTCCTTCACCACCAACTAAAATATTATGATTATAAAACAGCGGGTTGGATAAAAATGTGTGTTCTGTAGGACAATTATAATCCAAGACAGTAACATATGCTTTAAGGACATCTTTCCAGAAATAGTTTTTAATTTTATTTATTAGGGATTCTGCATAAAGCTTACCTAGATTTATAATGTCTTTTAGGTTTAGTATATGGTTCATGGTATTTTGCCATTGTCCATTTTTTAGAGTTAGCCTTCTTATCCATGTTGATTTTAACCCATATATAAATGCGTTCAGATTGATCATTTTCAACCCTCCCTCACTATACTGTTTAATCAAAACACTACTTTTTATTTTCGCTGGTCCCTCCCATAGAAATTCGTAGAACATGTCACTGATTTTTTTAATAATGTAATCGCTAGGGTTTGGAAGAGAGATGAATAAATGGTTAAGAACTGGTTATAATAGAGTTTTTATTACTGTTATTTTACCTAACGGAGTTAAATATCTACGTTTCCAAAGCTTAATTAAATTCTGGATCTTCAAGATCTTATCAGTATAGTTAATATCTAATATCCTGTCTAGGTCTACATTAACATTAAAACCTAATAATTTAAATTGATTGGTTCCCCAAGCCAGCTTCATCTTGTTTTAATTGAGTCTGTACTGTATTTTTTGGTTCCAATCCAGACAACCTGCGTTTTATCGAAATTAATCCTTAAACCAGATATACTTGCAAAGAAAGATAATTCATTACGAGTTTCATTGAGAGAGGTCTCTGAACCGTCTAGAATGACTGAAGTGTCATCCGCGAACTGTGATAGTTTAAATTCATAATTGTTAATATGTATACCCTTTATCTTACTATTATTTCTTATCTTTATTGCTAAAATTTCAGCACATAAAATAAAAATGTATGGTGATAATGGATCGCCTTGACGACAACCTCTTCTTATGTTAAAAAAGTGTTGATAAATTACCGCCCTGGTTAACAGATAGCTTGGCATTATTATAAAATAACTTTACCCATGATATAATTGAATCACCAAATTTAAAGAATGTTAAAACTCTATAGATATATGCCCATGAAAGTGAGTCAAAGGCTTTTTCGAAATCTACAAGTAATATGAGGCCGGGTAAATTATTTTCCTCTGCAAATTGCATAACATCAAATATAATTCTTGTGTTTTCCCCCATATATCGTCCAGAAATAAACCCTGTTTGGCTTTCATTTATAACCTTGTGAAGAAAAGTTTTAAATATATTTGCTATAGCACCTGAGGCAATTTTATAAACACAATTTAGTAGTGATATTGGTCTGTAATTTTTAAAAAATCATCTAGGCTTGTTATCCTTAGGTATAAGTGTAATGATTCCTTCTTTCTGAGTAATTGAAAGTTCCCCATTAATGTAACCATGTAATGCAGTCCATATTGTTGCATGTGTAAATTAACATTGCCTGGTGTAATACTGTATCTTATCAATATGAAACTAATAATTCGCCTCAAATCAACCATATCTCGACTTGTTATTTAGAGCTTGATGAGTTTGCGTGCGCACTCTTGTTATTACGTAATGCCTATTTAGTGTTAAAAATGCTACAAAATACCAGTAAATAGCAGTGGTCTAGAGGTTCAGCGTACATCTTTCAAATCTTACAAGTGCAAGGCTGTGGTTCAAGTTCCGGGCAACTATTTTTTTATCACATAATTATATTCTGGAGCCGTATATTTATCGATGTTACCTGTACGGAGGCTAAATAAAAATGTGAAATTTTATGTATCAATTTCTCCTTATATATTGGCTTTTGGGGTATTCGTTGATTTGAAACTACTTCACACGTGACTCATTCATATTCATGAGTTATTACCAGTTAAAAAAAATAGGGACTGTACAGCTTTAACAGAATTTGTCTAAGTTCAAGGCCTGAAACAATACTTCATATTGACTAACCGTGGTCTAAAAATACACTGATTAGTGATGGGCAGTCGGTTGAAATTTACCAGCGATCATCATTTACAATCGGTTGGATGTAACCGATCAATCATCGGTTAGTTAATATGAAACAACATGTGTATGTTAATCTGAGTTTGAGGCCTTGAACTTAGAATTATTACTGATTAATCAAGTATTCTTTCCTGTCTTGTGTCTTATACCATTGCCATTTCAACAGCAAAATAATTATACTTGATATAAATTTGTTTAATTGTTCATTTTCACAAGTGTGGTGACTGGTCTTATGGAAAATCATGTTTATTTCTATTTTGAACATTAAGTGCATTTTTACATGCAACCGATGATCGATTATAGACTTTCATAATCGATCATCATAATCGCATGCCAAAGTAACTGATGATCGATTCGGTTACAATCGAATAATCGGTACATCACTAACACTGATGATATGTTATCTTTCTGGCACTGTTTATGATTTTATCATTTATCATACCCCCCAAGGCACATTATTGTTGATAATATAAGAACATGTTTATAATATAAACAGTATATTTAAGAATTGATTCACTAATTTTCAGTATTCCTGGGGTTTTAACGACGGCAGTGGTTGGAAAAATTACCATAAAATGCAAGGTGAATGGAAAATTTACCATAAAGCTATTTATGGTAAAGTTGCCACTCACTACCACCGTTCAAATCCCACTTTACATTTCTATTCCCTGTCTTGTGTCTTATACCATTGCCATTTCAACAGCAAAATAATTATACTTGATATAAATTTGTTTATTTGTTCATTTTCACAAGTGTTCTCATGGAAAGTCATGTTTATTTCTATTTTGAACATTAAGTGCATTTTTACATGTAACCGATGATCGATTATAGACTTTCATAATCGATCATCATAATCGCATGCCAAAGTAACTGATGATCGATTCGGTTACAATCGAATAATCGGTACATCACTAACACTGATGATATGTTATCTTTCTGGCACTGTTTATGATTTTATCATTTATCATACCTCCCAAGGCACATTATTGTTGATAATATAAGAACATGTTTATAATATAAACAGTATATTTAAGAATTGATTCACTAATTTTCAGTATTCCTGGGGTTTTAACGACGGCAGTGGTTGGAAAATTTACCATAAAATGATCTTTTCACGGAGTACATAGCTCAAATACAGCTGTATACGTATGGCCTCCAACCTCCCCTTATAGCCATACCTTCGCCACCATTAAGCCAAACACATTCTTTACTCATATCTTTGGAGTTTTACAGGTCTTAGATAATTGTAAATTGCTTTATTAATATATTGCTAACAGTTTGAAGAAATACAGCTTTTTAATAAAGTCAGGAAGAGAAGCTCCCAGTAGCCAAGATTTGTTCTCTCCAATCTTTGTAAAATTCCCTGATAATTCCCTGATTTTTTGCAAATTTTCAAATTCCCTGATTTTTCCCTGCAGGGATTTTTTTTTCACCCTTTTCCCTGTTTTCCAGAGTCTGTGCCCACCCTGATTTAAATTCCCAGTGAAAAAAACCGTTTACATTTTGGGCAGGGCTAAAACAAACAAGGTGTATTTTATTCGTTTGAATAACTTGTTTTGGTTGTATAACATAACCGTATACGTGTCTTGACGTTCTCATGCTAACTGTCGTCAGTTGCTATAAAAAAGTGTGCAAGGTTGGCAACGTCACTGTTACCAACAGTATGTAGAACAGGTTTAAAACAATATTTTTAGCACAATTACATATAAATTTACATGAGTAAAATCTGAATAACATACAGAACAAACAAAATGTACATAAAAGGATTGAATTCAATATTTCAATATTTTTACGGGGTATGAAAAACATGTAGCTAGTTTAAAGTTAGTGAGAAGTGCCTCGGACTTCACACACTTTAAACTAGCCTAAATGTTTTACTTAGCCTGTCGAAAGTTCGAAATACTAAATTAAATCCTTAAAAAATGATGACATTCGCAAATCAATTCTTCAATGGATTCATCTAGTCTTTCATATGCCTGACTCCAGTACATGCTTGTTAACATCCCTCTGCCAGGAAATATTTTCCTTTTTGCAGTGTTAAACAGTAGCTTCTTGAACAGATATTGTTTAATGGCTTATCAACACATTATCTAACGTTATTTAGAGCCGCCCGAGGCAGAGGAGAAGGATATATAGGAATCATAAAACCTTCAATACACAGGACTGCCCACTTTATGTCTGTTGCATCCTTGGCCGGGACAGTAAAGAAGCTACGTCTAAAACTTTTTCGCCTCTCACAGCTACGAGTTTGAATCCCATACATGCCAAATCTCCCTCATTCTCGGATTTGCCTTTGATTTACCGATCACACGGAAGCCGTTCAAAACCTCCCGGAAATCCCGGAAATCGGTTAATTGCCTGTAATTTGCGGTAATTTGCAATACACAGCATGTGATTAGCCCATGTCAAACAGCTCTCGGGTGTATAATCGATCAGGACGGGGTTATGATCGTGCAACCAACCAATGAAATTGCATCTAGCGACATGCGGCACACAACGAGATTTATTGAAATATGGCCGGTTATACTGAGAAGGATTTTGCCGAAATCAACACTTTTTGATCGATGCATTCGGTAAAAATGTCTATTAAAAATGTTTTATCCTCCACAATATTACAAATAAATCAGTCTTTCATAATTGCAATACATTTTAATGATAACAAACACCAGTTTTTCCCCATTTAATTTGCCAATTTTACGTCGTTTTGTGAAAAAATTGTGTACCTCAACACCGGTTATTACGTTTCCGGGTTTCAGAGGACAGGTTTATAACGCGGCTCTCAAAACAGTGAAAATCGGTGTAAAAGCCAGCAGGGAGTACGTCATAGGGAGAAGAAACGGGCTCGTTTTGCCGATTTATGTTGTCGCGCATGTCTTTCACTACTCCGTGAAAATGACTACTTCCGGTAAAATTGCGCCTAAATGTGAAGCTGCGAAGTTGTGAAGCACTGTGTGAAAAACAGCAAATTCTTATAATTTATTACACTTACAAACTCAAAAAAGGTGCGAAATGTAAACGTAAGTATTATTTATGCACATTTTATCCTCTGATACAGAAAGTGTATTCGTTTGCATGTATATAAGCACATTTTTCCAGACGGTTCCGTGTAACAAAGATGGCGCCACTATATCGGCGGCAAATAAAAAATGGTGACGGTGTATAGTTATTGTGACCGAGATACGAATTACGGGTTATATCAGGCATTAATAATAACAACTAGTAGATAGTAGACATGTTTATCTGTGTAAAGAAGGTAATTTCATGGTGGTGAGTGTAAGACAAAGCCTAAAAAGAGGTGATGAAAATTGCCTATTTTGAGATATCGGCTGAAATTTTTCATTTTTAAATTTTAAATGGTGTATAGCTATTGTAACCGAGATACGAATTACGGGTTATATCAGGCATTAATAATAACAACTAGTAGATAGTAGACATGTTTATCTGTGTAAAGAAGGTAATTTCATGGTGGTGAGTGTAAGACAAAGCCTAAAAAGAGATGATGAAAATTTGCCTATTTTGAGATATCTGCTGAAATTTTAATTTAAAATGGGTGTATAGCTATTGCAACCGAGATACAAATTATGGGTCATATTAGGCATTAATAATAACAACAAGTAGATAGTAGACATGTTTATCTTTGTCAAAACCAGTTTATATAGACATTTGATGAGTGTTTAGTCAGAAGACAGTGTCTTGTTAACTCGGCCCTACCTCACTCCTCAGCACTCCTACCAAAACACCAGTCTGGTAGTCCGGGGACCCTGGTATAATCCCATGCCCGGATGCACAATAGCATATAACCATTGACATAAATTATAATTAGGCTATAATTAACGCTGAAGGGGTCTATGTCTTACAGGTTACTACACGGTATACACATATGTACCTTGAGATAATATGCCAACCACTATATTACCCTGTGTAACACTATTATACCTTCGGATTTCAGCTTTTATAAAATAGGGAACCACATTGTCTTCCAATTACGACATTACCGAAGGTACTTTCTCAGAACACGAGGTGAATTTATGGTTGAAATATTTCCTCAAGGTACATATGTACCCGGGGTACGTTAGTGTAGTACACTGTGCAACATAGACCCGTTCAGCATAATTAACACACAGCACACATTTTTCAAAATGTATACACTTCAATCAATCCTACATTTTATGTGACTTTGTTTTAAAAATGGGCCCAGTACCTCATATGCCTTCGTTAACAGAATTTGTTTTAATTTTCAGCTTGTTTCGACATCAGTGATACGAGTTGACGGATCTGAAACATCATGGGGAAACGACGTAAGAAGATAGGCAGAACTAAGAAGCGCCATCCGAGCCAGTCCCAGCAGCCACCTGGGGGGCACATCTTTGTCAATTACTCTTAGGGAGAAAAGTTAAATGTTTTACATTTCACTTCTGAACACTCCGATATATCAGGGAGTAATGTTACTGATTATATTTTTTTCTTAACAGACTGCTCAAAAGCTAAAGAGATGCAGTAAGTTGTTTGCCCTTTAGATTATATTGTTGAGTATATAAAAATTTCATGTTGTTTACTTCTGATAATTATTTGGCGTTTTATTTCGGATTGTTAAATTGTATGGCAAAGCATATGATAATACATTATGACATGTCCTTATAAATCGTTAATGTTTTAATAAACTGGTTTGTACTATGCATCTGTATATATTATTTCTTTGTTCAATCCCTCCTTAATATCGTTAGTAACAGCTCATTGACACCACGATAATGGCACGGTTTAATATCATAACTCACAGAGACTGATGCTATGTAATATAAAAGTATATACCTTTTAAGTTGTTAATCCCATGTTTCTGTCGCAAATGTCCCCGCAGACCAGAAATAGAGGAATACTCATTTTCACACTCGGAGCAACGATATTTCTTTGAGGATCCCTTAGTTATTGTTGTTTGTTTTTTAGATGTCATTGACTCATCCTCAGACAGTTCTATCTCACTACATGTGTATTCACCTAAGACAAGATCTAAATCAATATCATCATCCCACAATAAAAAATCCGCTTTTCCATAAGACATTTTGACTTAAAATGACCCAATGATGACTTGACAAAGAGAAAAACATTCAGATCATTATATAAATACATTTGTGAAAAGAACAAAACAATTAAGCTTTTAATCTTCAAATAAAAATTTGTTGGTGCTTTCTTTAATCCCATTGAAGTTCGGTTACTACACCATTTATGCTTAAATTGTATCCCTTTGAACCATTGTTAAACCAGGAAAGAAGGACATGAGTAAAACAAATTAATAATTGAGAACTTAATTAATTTGTGAAAAACAGAATTCAGAATAAATGCACATGCACTTTTCATAGTAATTGATTTGACACCTCCGTTAATTATATCGCTATTATAACGGGTTGATCACAAGAAACAAAACAAAACAAAAGACACCCATTAATTATCGGATCGCTATTATAACGGGTGATCAAAGAAAGAAACAAGTTCAAACATAGAACAAAACTATCTGGAAATTAATTGCACAACTTTTAAAACATACTGGTTTAATTAATAAATGAGCGGTCCCAAAAACACGACCACCATCATCTCGCGGGGTAAAATAAGGGCTTGTTTTTCACAAGTTACATATATGTAAATAAAACAGTCAGCAATCACTGCAATTAAGATATAAACAAATAAATCAGTACATGCCTATACACTGACATTGGCCGCTTTTTACAGGATATCACGGCGAAAAAAAACCCAGCCATTATGCCGTTTTCTTTTTCAGATAGACTAGTAAACCTGCATAATCAAAACAAATCATACGCTTAGTTCTGAACAAGTATATAATGCTACACATTAAAATAAGTAAAGCATTTTACATTAGACCAGGTGTAAGTATATTTACTCCCTGATTGGACAGACTATCATTTCATCTTTCCACGGCGCAAGGATGGTCGTTTTCAAAGTATGATTTCACACATTTGCCTACACAATTCGGCAAAATGGTTTAGCGCACTCAATAAAAAAATTATTTTACAACATAATCGTCGTATTATTTTTAAAATTTAAATTATATGTATCGACAGGGAGTATCGTTTACTGACGCATACAAACACGGTAATGCTTACTTGTGAAAAGCGCTGTGTCCGTGAAACGCGCTTGCGATCGATTTACCTGTACGATAAAATAGTAAATGGCGGCGTTCTAGCGCGACAACATAAATCGATAAACTAGAGCGTTTATAAACCCGTTTCTTCTCCCTATGACGTACTCCCTGAAGCCAGGCATAAAAAAAATGGGGGCGGACGGGGATGATAATCTAGCAATTAATTCATTATGGCATAATGCATATACCGGTACTGTTATTTATTTTCATCTATTGTATATATTATATAGATAATGAAATACAAAATAAAATTAGCAATTGTATTCATTATTTGAAAAAATGCGATGGTTCCATGGCGTTACGTAAATCTCCCTGACTTGGAAGTCCAATCTCCCTGATGTGATGCTGGAAAATTTGGCATCTATGGAATCCCACTGTGAGCTTGACTTGTCAAGTGAGAAAGTGTCGCTTATCACAGATGGCTGGAGGTAAAAAGTACTGGTTCTACTCAAGAAAAATAAATTGGCCTGTCTCTAAATATTTTTTTTTAGACCATCATAAATTTTACATAGCCTAACATGTGCTAAAATGACGTAAACATAACACACCATTCAAACAGTTAAGCTGTTTACATGTATGTCAACATCAAAAATACAAAGTTAAGAAAGTAAACGTCTTCTGCATGGGCACATTGAAACACCCAGTGGTGCAAGTAAGATCTCTAGGAGAAGAACATAAGTATTTTACTTTCGTTCTAATCCTTTTTCTGCTATTGTGTACAGATTCAATGCTGTAATAATAATGAGAAATAAAGTATGTTTAAACCAAGTAAGATCTCTGGATTGTAAGTCTACCACCATGCTGTGTCACAACCGTTTAAAAAATTAAGACGTTTTAAGACAAATGCTATCAGTCGCGGTTACTGAATCGATTATATACATTGTTTTTAGCTCTACTGTCTGTTAGCAATTTTATAAAATCAACATCTCCTCTGAAACCGCTTGAAGGATTTTGATGAAACTTCATTATAATGTTACTTGGGAGGGCCCCTCTCAGATTTGTGTTTTTCGCGGCCGCCAGTCATCCAACTAAAACTATGTCAAATTTAAGGAAATTTCAAACGACATCTCCTCCGAAACCACTTATTCCATTCTACTGAAATATCATATACATGTTCCTTGGGTTTGCCTCTATCAAGTTTTTGTTTTTCGTTATCGTCGAATAATCAAAATGGCCGCCACAGCGACCAAAATTTACATAGTTATATCGGAAAAGGTTAAAAATGACATCTTCTCTGAAACCGCTTGAAGGATTTTGATGAAACTTAATCACAATAATATTTGGGATAGTCCCTCTCAGATTTGTGTTTTTTCGCGGCCGCCAGTCATCCAAGATTGGCCGCCATGGCTAAAACTAGGTCAAGTTTAAGTAAATTTCAAACGACATCACCTCAGAAACCACTGATTCCATTCTTCTGAAATATCATAAACATGTTCCTTGGGTTGGCCTCTATTAAGTTTATGTTTTTCGTTATCGTCGAATTATCAAAATGGCTGCCACGGTAACCCAAAATTTACATAGAGTTATATAGGAAAAGGTTAAAAATGACATCTTCTCTGAAACCGCTTGAAGGATTTTGATGAAACTTAATCACAATGATATTTGGGATAGTCCCTCTCAGATTTATGTTTTTCACGGCCGCCAGTCATCTAAGATGGTCGCCATGGCTAAAACTAGGTCAAATTTAAGGAAATTTCAAACGACATCTCCGAAACCACTTATTCCATTCTTGTGAAATATCATATACATGTTCCTTGGGTTAGCCTCTATTAAGTTTTTGTTTTTTGTTATCGTCAAATAATCGAAGCGACCAAAAGTTTACATAGAGTTATATAGGAAAACGTTAAAAATTACATCTTCTCTGAAACTGCTTGAAGGATTTTGATGAAACTTAATCACAATGATCTTTGGGTTAGTCCCCCTCAGATTTGCATTTTTTGGGCCTCCAGTCGTCCATAATGGCCACCATGGCTAAACTTAGGTCAAATTTAAGGACATTTATCAAACAACATATTACCACTTATTCCATTCTAGTTATATATCATATGCATGTTCCTGTTGTTGGCCTCTATCAAGTTTATGTTTTTTTTCGTTGTCGTCAAATATTCAAAATGGCCGCCACGATAACCCAAAGTTTACATAGAGTTTAATATAGGAAACGTGTTTCTTGGGTTGGCCTCTATCGTGTTTATGTTTTTGAATCACATCATACAAGTAAAGCATCTACAGGCCCTCTTGGGCCTCTTGTTTTTGTGTTGTATTTAATATCTTTTATATTTTTCAGTGCCATTTCTGCCTTAATTAAGCTGCATGTCTAGATGTCCTGAATGTTCAAGAATGTCCAAGAAAAGAATACAGTATACATCAGTCTTCCATTGTTTGTGGTTGTTTATGACTGCGTTCTGCTTTATGTAGAACTCGGCATTAATAACCTGCAACGGATGGCTTGAAAATCAACTTACAACCAAACTAAAAAGGACTGGATGAACCATTAATGAGGCGCCGTTATCTGTGGTTGATGGATACAAGAGTTTGAATAAGTGATGTACCAAGCAATCAGTTGTGGCCAACGATCAGTTATTTGCAGCATGGCAGAGTTCCAGGATTATTTTGTATTCTTCACCTCTCAATTAGGTGGCTCTAATAAACATAATGTGCTGATGATTGTTTTTATTTTCATTCCAGTGTTTTTAAGGAGTTGAGCTCGCTATGAGGCAGTGCCTTATTCATATTATAAGAGATTTGGTTGTTGATTTTAATCATGAATTGTTTGAAAACTATGTAATAAAGAACAAAGTGAATATAACACATTGTAGTTTTAGTCCAAAAGTCTAAAATGTGTAAAACTTCAGTTCATATGGTCAAATCGAAACGACGATTGAATATCAGCATATTCACGTGTTAGCAAATAATCCTACGAAAATAAATTAAATATTTTCAAAAGAACGTGTCTAGTTGCGCTCACATGGCTCTTATTATGTACTAAATAGTTTAAGTGCGGTAAAGATTGTCAAATAAACTGACAATTTATATGATCAACTTCACATAATGGCAAATAATCCTTCCAAATATGAAAGGTGAATCTAGTCAAAACTGAACGACTAGTGGTGGCCACAGGGTTCTTAGTATGAGGCCCTAAAGTGCTACGTCTAAAAGGGCCATAACTGTAGTAAAACAAATGTCGAATGAAAATTACGATTACATATCTTCACATAATGGCAAACATCATATTAAATATGACTTGAATCCAATAAAAACTGAATGATAAGTTGCGTCTACAAGGTTCTTACTCAACCCTAAAAAAAACTCAAAGTCCAAAACGGCCATTACTGTGGTCAAAATTGTCGAATCAAAATGATGATTGAATATGATATATTCACAGAATACCACTTAATATGAATTGAATTCCCTTTAAACTGAATGGCAAGTTGCGGCCACAAAGATCTAATTAAGCTTTATTTAAATTTCATGTCCAAAAAGGGTTATAACTGCAATAAAATGTGTGGAATCAAAAAAATGAATAAATAAGATCATCTTCATATAAAGACAAACAGTCCAAACAAATATGAATTGAAAGTCTTCAAAAATGAACTAGGTGCGGGCACAATAAAGTGTACATTTCTAATTTTCTTTGAAAAGGCGGGGGACCATTAATTCATCAGGACAAACCCCAGTAAGAACCAACATATTTAGCTATTGTGTAAACATTTATTATTTTAACATAGTCCTGCGAAAATACGTGCTTTAACGTTGAGTAGATAATACGCATTGTCATTGCCGAACAATTCACAGACATGCTGATCAAATTTGGTGAATGTCAGATACCATTTTCACAAGCCAAATACAATTAATATATATAAAAGGGATAATGACTATGTGCATTATGTCAATAATGATCAATTACGGTTATTGTCTCACTCAAACAATATCTTATTTCAACAAGCCTCCATATCTATACAGTTTTGTGAAACTCAAAATGTCTTTCAATTAGTCATGGCACACATAAACTGAAAGCCATTTTAAGACTGAACTCTGTTCGATTATGCGCACTGGAAGTTTTCCGATAAAATTATATTATGGTTTGTCATTAATAAATTGTGCAAGATAAATCGCTCTTATCTCAGTTTCACGAAGACATTTCATGGATTAAGTCAAACAATGTTGGTGGTTTTAATTCTTACAATAACTTCAGAATTAATACATGGTTTAGACTTGCCCGAAATATCTAAACCACCAATATCAGAAAACCTAGATGTCTTGACAAGGCTGAACTATCTGCAAAAACGCATAGGGGAGATAGAACGTATCATACACAGGCAAGATGGTATATTCAACGAACTTAATGTGGAAAATAAGATACAAAATGATAAACTGCCAAGAACAAGCCGTCAATATCCAAAAGATACAGTCAGAACTTGTTGATTGTAAAGAAGATGTCTGCGCGAGAAACCACAGTAGCACAGGCACAATAGTCAACAGAAAGAGAGCTTCCAGGAGACAATGTACGGTATTAGCTTTAGCAAATAAAATAGTTCAATTTTACACATGGGCATTTATAAAGTATGTATATTGTTATTTCCAGCTATCAGCAATGATGATTTCGGTAAAGTCTCAGCTGTAGACAAAAACAGAGGGCCGATTAGGTGGAGCTTTACCTGCCATCTAAGCTGTCAATGGCCACCTTAAAAGTTAGGAATTCATTTAAGGACTCATTGGTCAGGCATTTCAAAAAACATGGATGGAGTATGGTCAAGTGAAATGTTCAACCAAATGCCTATTTCAGGCTTGAGAAGTAATTCAACACTATTGATGTGAACATCAAATCATAAAGAATGCTTATGAGGCAGAACTTGTTCTCTTTATATCGGAAATGATTCGTTCAGTTTTACTCAGAGTGTTTTTTTTACGTGAAATACATTGCATGGTCCATAGAATAGTCCATGTAAACATCTACAGTACACGAGACATAATTTTTGAATAAAATCAGCCTTGTTATCACATCATCCAAATTTCAAAGTACACCATTGTAAAAATGATATTATTTCAATGACATGCGGTTACAAAAATAATCGAAATGATATAGTATGGTGACACTGACGGACTTTCCATGTCAACATATTATAACTTGCAACTATATTTGGAAATTGCGCCATATAATAGTCCATTTATCCATCTAGAGCACACTAGACATCATTTCTGAATCAATTAAGCCATGTTATAATACCATTCAAATTTTGACGTACACCATTGTGAAAAACAGAATATTGTCTTTAATTGACAAGTGCCTTCAATACATACATGAAAAGCATGCACTTTCATTGTAAATGGAAACATGTGGTATGGTGAAACATTCGGATGAGCCGTTCATTTGATTGGACTTGAAACAAAAACAAAACACTTTGAGTAAAATTGTACCATAAAGGGAACAATTTCTGCCATATAAGTATTCGTTCTGATATTATATACACGTCAGTAGTGTTGAATTACTGGCATGTACTATATGGTTGACATTGTTCATGCCTAAATATGCATTTGATTGAAACCTTTACTTGAACATTCTCCATTCATTTTGGATCTTTTTTTTTTAAATATTGTTGACCAATAGTCCTTAATGAACAGTTGTGACCAGGAAGTTTTTCATAAGCAAAGTTGAATTGCCATCATTATAAGGGTTTGTAGTTATCTCTTGTTGATAACAAATAAATATGCACAGGCACAGGTTATAGTTCACATATGTATGAAATAAAGTATGTACGTCTTTATGCAATCATATAGATAAATGTTAAGGTAAAAACTATTTATATTACATTTTTTTTTGTGTTTTTTTAAAAATATGCAAATGGTCAGGCCATAAAATCTAACACAAATGTAACGGCCTTGGATAATGTCATGGGACATACATATCTGTAACACGGACTTTTCGACAAAAATGTAAATATTTTGTCTGTTCTTTTACAATCTCCACGCAGAGTTATCGTTCCTTGCATTCACATATATCTCTGCTAACTTCTAAATTACAAGATTTTGGTAAAACCTGTTAAATTGGAATATGTTTGCCTAAAACTAAAACTAACTTATTTTTTGTGTAAATATAATTTTCAGAATATCTGCAAATTAGATGGTGCAAGATTTGAAATAATGCACGAAAACAATTTAGTTTTAATCGGGACTATTTTACTACAAAAATAATATGTACTTAGGTCTCCTCAATCGAACGCATATGTAAACATTTCAAACTGAATCTCGATAGCAGAAAATTACTAAAAACAATTAACTCATGGAAACAAAAATTGAAATTATTTAATAAAGGTCTTTATTTTATCTTTGCAAATCACGCAAAAGGATTTATTATAAACATCGTCATAACGTTTTTGAATAATCACGTGACCTAACCGTTCGCCCTACTTCCATTGACGTTGACAGGGTCAAATGAGGAACGAGTGTACTCTGGGTAGAGATTGGTTCTTTTATTCTATACAGTGCCAGAGCAGAGAGTCGCATTCACGGCACTATTGTCATCTGATAGTATAACATCGGGATCGCCCAAGTCATCAGGTATGACAACGTGTTACACAACGAGGGAAATGCCTACAACAAACACACAGGTTTGACCTATATTTTGACAAACACGTGTACACAAATCGTGTACAAATCGTAAATACAGATAGGCTCGGGTCATGTTATATTGGCTTTTGTCATGTAATATGTCACATATAACGTGATCTTAGCTCACAGTATACACGATATGAGATGTTTCTTTTAATTAACTGAGATATTGCAGGCAAATTATTGGCGAAAACATGGTGATAATAATAATAAAAAAAAAATCTTTTCATCACCATTTTGAAATGTGGCATGGTTAATCACACACCTAAGAGACAAGCTAAATGAACTGAAAAAATCTGAATTTTAATACAACTATGGGACGCTCTTTTGTTTCAAAGATTGATGACTTTTGCATATAACTTGTGTATTATGTTTTAATACATTTGTTTGTATTACCCGAAAAGAAAATATTATCGGAATATGCAACTAAAGATGTGTTATTTTTATCAGTGTGTCTGAGTTATTTTTATCAGTGTGTTTGAGATATGTCCGGAACCCTGAACCCTGGATACTGTTTCGTTTATGCCTTCGACGCCATTTCTACCAATTGCTGTTTGGCGTCTTACACACAATTTAACAATTCCCCACTTCTCTGAATTCTAGTAGGTACCAAGGCTACTATGATAAATTATCTATACAACGATGTCACTATGTACAACTGTAAGAAGTAATATCTGTAGCAAAAGTCCAGAAAATTACTTTCCGAATAAAAAGTTTACTCAAAATTCTATCTACCCTCATCAGCATTTTTTTTTTATAAATCTCGCATACTATATATAAAACACAGCATATTGCTATGGATAATGGCTGATATTTTTCAGTAAAAGGTGCCTAACCCTGTTCTTGTCGCGTCTTACACAAAATCATGAAAATATATATGTTCCCGTACCACCAGCACAAATAAAATTTACAATCGAATGGCACCGTTGACTTCTGCAACTTGTCTGCTACTTGTCAGTGGTGACTTGGAATGACTGCAACAATAATTTAGTTTTAAAAATTATTATTATTATTTTATTTTTTTTGCCCTACGTATTACATAGACAAGTTCCTATGCACGTATGTCAGACGTTCGATTAAGTGAAACATATTGCGAAATTTTGGATGACCGTTTGTTTGTTTATATGGTGTTTTACAGTCTTTTTCAACACATGTAAGGTTATATATGACGATCGATGTTTATGTGGTGAATGCAGACCACACCCTTTTCTATGTAGAACCAGTACTGTACACCTCCCGCCATCCATAAGAATCAAGGGAGGTGTATAGTACTAGTTCAATTTTGGTTGACAAATATGTCGAAGACACAACCATATTATCAGTTTGCCAACTTAAATACTAGTTTAAGGCATACCAGAACAAAGGTTGCGGTAACACATTTTAATTTTGTAAAAAATATTGGGTTTTGTCATGTTTAGACTCGCTTTTTGAAAATATTGAAAAGTAGAAATTATAATGTTTTTTTTTCGAAATAACTGTATGAACGAAAATAATTCCTTTTATTCAGGAGGAAATAGGCTTAGAACATATTTGTAAATTTGAAGTAAACTTTAGCTTATAAGTGCTCATATTTCACTGGAAAAAAAACAGACAGTTATTGTTCATGTTCTATATACGTTTTCTCTTTGATTGTGCGATGACCGGACAGATTGTGGAAACCTATGATACCCTCAGTGACGGTAGCGTTTGATGCTTGTCTTAAATATTGTCTTGTCTTACCCTTAATGGTGTGTTCTCTGGTTGCTCGGGCTTCATTGAGTACTTGCATTGTGGCTTTTTATGTTTTTTTTTTTTAATTTATATATACTTTATCATATATGTGTTATATTGCAGCACTGACACTTTTCAAGAAAACCGCAAACCACGTCATACAGATAGGTCTATCATCTAAAACTTTAGCACGACTGAAGGTCATTACGTTTTAACATGGGTAAAACGATATCATAATATACGATTATATAATTTCTCGCACTATTCGGTGTACAATCCAACCGAGTGTGTGTGGTATGTGGACAACGTCTAAAATTTGTCTGAAAACACAAGTCCTTTATAGTTCCATTCTTCGCATGTTTATGGTCAATGTTACGGTCATCCATGCACCAGATACGTTCTTTCAGCGTAACATTCTGTGAAAAGTGTGTGATCATTTTGACTTATTTATTGGGCATGGGAGTGGTCAAACGTACACTCCGCCTTCCTCAACATATAAATAAAAGAGGGCCTGTCTCCCCAACCCTTCCCCCAACGCTGCCCATATCCCGCCTCCAGTGTCCTCCAGAGTCAACCGGACCTAAACCTTCATTTAATTTATTTTCCTATTTCCAGGAACATTAACATGTACCGTCGCTGGAACTTACTTGCTCCTGTTTAACTTTGTGCACTTTAACAGTGGCAAAACATGGCTACGGCTCATAGTGAATGGAAGGAATCTCGCCAGCGGCGGTGCTGAAAGCTCATTCAGTTACCAAGACCTACAAGCCGGTAATGTTGTGCTCATGCACTTGGTTTCCGGTGACGCAGTTTAGATAGAAAGTTACCAATCCACCAATGCGGATCTGAGAGGCGAGTTGGGTGGGACATGTCCTACGACATTTTCTGGAGTGCTATTGTACGCTGATTAATAAAACATAAACAGTCACATGCAATGTTGTTTGTGTGAATCTAATATTAATGCATACACCATACGTTTGGAATTTTCACGTTTAAGTAAACTCGATCTTATGATCACTGTTGAAAGAGGAGAACTGTGTCAAAACACCACGTGTCAATCATTGACAACGTGATAAAGAGACAAACAAGACACAGGACGGCCCATATACCACTATTTGTTTAAGCTTTAAGTGTTGTTATGATGTTTATCTCGTTGATAAACATCTTCTTACACATTGATGGACACTGAGTAAAACAAGAGGGCCAACATGGCCCTAAATCGATCACATGAGGATCTTTGCAATGATAAAAACAATCCTCTCGCAAATGCTGACTGAAGATGTTTTCAAGTCTCTCCTTATGTAAGTCTATGTAAAAACATGCAACATCTCTATATACAAACTTTGGACCCAGGGGTTGCAGTCGTCTTTGACCTCAGGGACTTCAAAGGAGCAAACTTGATAGACCAGAGGTTAGCGATCATTAATAATAATAAAGAACAAGAAAACAAGAGGACCTATGGATAATATAACAGCTAAAATGGCTCTTATAAATGGGTTTCCTCATTAAATCCCTTCCAATACATTTTTAAAAGAACACCTTCAACCAAAATGTAAACCCACAACTCCATGCTAACAATTTAAAATAAGATGTTTTAAGTTTTCCCTATATAAGTCAATGTAAAACATGCAAAATCTTTAAATACAAACTTTAGAAATTAACAAAAGATAAAATGCATCTAAACAGGAAACAATAATAAAAATGAAGAATAAAAAAAACTCCAGTGGGATTTGAATCCACGGCCTTAGCTTCCCAGCGTACAAGAAGTAATTTAAAGATATTTCTATGGCGGCCATCTTTGATGTCGTGTTTACTTAATTTTAATAAATTTGAAAAACATTCACCTAAGGATCATCCATGTGAAGTTTGGTCAAAATGGACCAAGCTGTTTCTGAGAAGAAGATTTTTTTAAAAATGTCCCTATGTAAGTCTTTGTAAATCATGTGACCAGTCTGGGGCGGGGCCAAATGTGACGCAGGCTCACCATTTGAACAGGCTTGATAGAGGACCATCAGCCTATAGTAATGCAAAATAGTTAACCTCTGGCTATTGTAGTTTCAGAGAAGGAGATTTTTTAATTATTTCCCTATATAAATCTATATACAACTTGTGACCCTGGGGCGGCGCCAAATGTGACCCCAGGGTCACCATTTAAACAAACTCGGTAGAGGACCATAAGCTTTTAGCAAAATGTTAAACCTCTGGCTCTTGCAGTTTCAGAGAAAGATTTTTAAAAAAAATCTATAAATCTATATAAAACTTGTGACCCTGGGTCGGGGCTAAATCTAATCCCAGGGTCACAAGTTGAACAAACTTGGTAAAGGACCATAAGCTTATAGTAAATGCAAAATATTAAACCTCTGGCGCTTGTAGTTTCAGAGAAGACTTTTAAAAATAATATCCTATAAAAGTCAATGTAAACCTGTTATCCCCGGGACGGGACCAAATTTGAACCCAGCGTCACCTTTTGAACAAACTTAATAGAGGCCTATAAGCTAATGATACATGTAATACATGGGAGAGCTGTGCCTTGTGGTTTCAGAAGCAGATTTTTTATTTTTTGTTCCTATATGTCTATAAAAAACATTCAAAATCTCAATATACAAACTTTGGACCCCCGGGCTCGCTCATTTTTAACCTAAGGACTTCATTTGAAGGAAATTGATAATCTAGGCATTGGCGACCATTTTAAAAGAAAAACTGTCAAAATCTGTACAGCGGTTCTTGAAAAGAAGATTTTTTAATGTTTCGACCATATATGGTAATGGCGGCCATCTTATATGTCGCGCTGACCTAATTTTAATAAAGCTAAAAAGCATTCATTAAAGGATCATCCACGTGAAGTTTGGTCAAATGTGTTAAGATCAAATAAAAAAGGAGTAAGACTGCTAATGAAGCAAACTATAGCAGATGTCAATAACTCAAGGGCAATAACTATGGTTTTGCTTATTCGATATAGCTGGCTTTCGAACTTGTCCGAGCTTTTATTAATATCAACAATATGCTCAAGATTGATAAAGATTGGATGAGAGAAGAAGAAACAACTAGATTTGTAGCATATTTAACCATTAGTTGTTCTACATATCATGTATGTGTTCGATCATCAATATTAATTATAAGAATATTTAAAAGCATTTTTTTGCGCTAATATATTGATGATACGGTAGAATAAGGAAGAAAAAATGTAATTTCAAACATCAAACTTTTATTTAATTATATGCAAGCAGGTTTAAAGTCATACTGGTGCGGGATTAATAAATCGAGATGCTAACTGTATTCGTGATAACACTTCAAGATTACCATATGTCCATTTAATGTCAACAATTCACTTATTTCTGAAAGGACAACTCTTCTGAACCTATATTAAGGACATTTTTGCTGTTATTTTGTTTTGGTATAAGGGAGATAATATTCTTACGCAATGGTATGAGACGGGTATGTATAGTTGTGTACGTTACATAGTTGCATATAGTATATATAGTTACATAGTATATACACATTATTATAGATATGCATCAACGATCGTGTACTCTACAGTTTGTGTTCATTTTAAACATGATTTAATCTTCAAACGTGTGTCTTATACATTGATAGTATTTTGATTTTGCTATGTGCATTATATATTGAGTGTAGTTGATTTTCTTGTGTACTTGTTTTTAATTTCAAAATGTACCTCATGCATTTGTATGGAGTTATAGCAAATTCAAAACATATCTTTATTGCCTTCGATATTTAAGTAGTTTCACGAGATGAATTTAATCATAACAGTATCATTTATACATCCTGACTCAATCCCTTAAAAGTGTCTAACTATTGGCATAACGCTGATCTCTTATACGAGTTGTACCCAAACTATTATCATTCTCCACCAATGCTTCACAACTCATAAATTAAAGGTACTATCCTGAGCCCTGTTTTATTAAACATCTTACGATAAGTCTCAAATTTTAAAACTGTTCACATGTTTGCACATGAGCATTCAATGTAGACAAATATGTGTGCATTATGTGCAAAAATATCAAATGTAAAAGAAATGAAATGAAATCGCGTTCATTTGTGATTGTAAATCAAAGTAAAGAATTTAAGAAATTAACTTACGATCAAAATTGTCGGAAGTTGTTTAATAAAACTGGGCCCAGCCAAATAATGGCAAAATTATGCGAAAATCGTCTATTCAACCCCAATCCAGGTGTTCAGGTCATACAATAATGTATATGTGCTGATTGAAAGTATAGATTTAACAACGTAATTTGCGTGAAACGTATTGGATAAGACGCTTAAACACAAAACATCCAGTAGGAATCAACAAAGGGAATTAGATACATCTTAGAGAATATATAAATGTGTACACACATGCTCAGATTTTTATTACTTCCCTTGATCCAATTTTCTCCAATTATTTTTTTAGCCTTATTCAAAGTTTTAATTAGCTTTGGAGTTGCTTTTACTATATCCTGCAGTATCGATTCTATGTCTTAGATATTGAGGTAGGGTTATTCACTCACACACTCTCTCTTTATAACTAATCATAAACGTCAGCGTACAATTTTACCTTCATCCAACCAGCAATGGTCTTTTATTAGTAATTGTGTTACTTCCCTTGATCTAAATATCTCCATTTATTTTATTTATTTATTTAGCCTTATTCATTGTTTTTATTAGTTTACTTTATCCTGCAGTATCGATTTTAGGTTTTAGGTTTTGAGGTAGGGTTTGTGTTATCTTTTTCACATCTTCACACTCTCTTCATAACCAAATGTCAGCGTAATGTTTTTTGTTTCGTATTTGTTCTTTTCGTGTTTGTGTACCTCTGATGAAGGCGTAAGCCGAACGCGCTTGGGTTTTTATAAACTGTAGCACTATATAATCGAAGAAATGATTTGCCTTGAAATGTTTAACTTGAAGCGTATAAGCTATGCACGTACCATTATTTTGATGCCCTACCCTCAAAATAAAAACTGATAAATATGAACCCATGTAAATATCATTTCACATGTGATTACACACATTGTGTAAACCAACCATGTTAACTTTATAGTTAGTATTTGTTTTGTTTTGAGGGTAAGACACGGAATTCCAGTCATTTTTTATGTTATAAAGAAAACTGAGATTAAACGAAAATAATTAAAGAATAATCATTTTACAAATGCGAATGAATACAATCGAATTTGTTGGTGTGTAAATGTGCACGCATATGGTAACATGAGAATGAATTCAATCGAATATGATGCTGTGTAAATATGCAAGCATTTGGTAAAATAACTTTTTATCTATTTAGCTAGCTGTTATCGAAACGAAATACAAGGACAGCCTTGTTGCGACAGGATACATAATACATGTAACGACATTCATTAAACGTGTTACTACAGGAAAATCATATGATTCACTCAAAGCTATGAGATAAGAAGTCAGTCTACATATGATATATACAAATAGTAAACAGTCCATCATTACGTACTGTAAATTAAGTAAAGAATGCAACATGTTTTGCAGAGGCGTGCACCGATATATTTTCCTTCAAATCAACATGTACTAGTCAGATATTAAAGGGAATGCAGCGACACAGCCAAACAAGCTCTATTATTGATAGTTCTGAAATACTTGGGAAAAAGTGAAAGAATTATCAAAATCGGATGATAAAAAAAATAATAATATGACCATTTAAAGGTTGTTCTGAAACGAAAATGGGAGTCGCCATTTTTAGAACTATGACGTCATAGTTTTTTTACCCTAAAAATCAGTAAATTTTCATATTTATAAATATTCCATATATGGTAATTTAGAACCGTGATGTCATAGCTCTCAAAATGGCCGCTTCCATATCCGTTTCAACAGAAACTTTAAATTATCAAATCTTGTTTGTTTATCATCCGATTTTGATAATTATTTTACCCTTATTCATGTTTTTGAGAATTCTCAATGATAAAGATGTTTGGCTGTGTCGCTATATTTCCTTTAAGATAAAGCCAAAAGTTTCTCAAATTGTATTCATTGACCTGAAAATAATCTAGTAACTTACAGAAAACTTTTTAATGTACATGCACGAGATTGCGATAAGGACACTGTCCAAAATGTGGTTTAGAGTAGCATTGTCTTATCTACGTACGTGACACAATGTACGTTATGTACTCATTATGTTAAAAGACATTAAAGGATGGAACACAAATGTCGATCAATATGTCATTCGAAATATCACTTTGTTTATCGTCATATATAATGGATTTCAACCAGTTGAGCAAAAATCGGTCATAAATGGTTAAATCTCATCAAAATCAGGCCCTAAGTCACACTACGATATTTATCTTTATATAGAAGATTCGAGTATCAAAGCAGTCTGTTTTAACGATCTGATTTAAATAAGATTGTAAGTGGTTGTTTATGTAGATTTAATTTATTTTCATCTAGGCCACTTGTTTTCATAGCATTGAAATGTAAACAACGTAGATTGACACCTATTGTTTCGTCCGAGATATATTACAGGGACAAACATGCTAGAAATAGACAACACATGTGTTATGTCAAATGACCTCAGATATATCTCAGTGCAATATATACATTATTAGCAGATCTACTCGTACATTATCAGTATATTCAGTGGAAATAAATACTGATAAGGGAGATCATTTGGAAGCAACAAACAAAAACAAGAGAATAACGTAGCAGACTCGGTTTTATTGAGTCTCTAAACGTGAGGTAAACCAACATGAAGCACCTCTCACCTTCCCTAGCACCAGCTTAAGCGGTATTCTACTATAAGTCGTTCTTTTAAGCGCTATAAGTCCCAAAGGACCAGTAAAATAACACTACGGGTTCGTAGCAGGGGAGACGTTTTACAGCCACCACACAGCACTAAATGAACGCTAGTGCGAATATTAATAGATACTGATAAGGCAGATTCTTTGGAAGAAACAAAGTTGGAAGTACATCTTTCTAAATTTCACCTGATAGATTGACCCAATAGGAGGTAATTATTTTAATATATCAAGCCCATTGGCATATTAGACCGTGAGCCATACACTTTTTTGTTACCATCTCAAGGGACAAATTCTTACTAGTACCATGTTATTGAGTACCTTGTAGAGAAACAAAAGATCCATGATAGCAGTGTGAACATGGTAGCTGATTCCTGTTATTAGAGTTATCTCCCCCTTTTAAGCAAAACTCTTGTTTCTTTAAAAAAATAGTTTTCACTGAAACTGGAAGAGCTACAGGTCTAATAGTTTGCATGTATTATACATGTAGGGTCCTCTATCAAGTATTTATAAAATGGTGACCCCAGGGTCAAATATGGCCCAGCCCCGGGGGTAACATTTTTTCATACAGTTATATAGGAAATCTTTAAAAAATAAATGATTTTCTTTAAAACTGTAAGAGCTAGAGCATAAGCTTATGATCCACTAGCAAATTTGTTAAAATGTTGACCCTGGGGTCATATCTGGCTCTGCCCAGGGATCACTTTTGTTCAAATCGAGACTCTGTGTCCAACTATGGCCCGGTTCTGGGGTTAAAGTTTTACAAATAGTTATATTGGAAAGTCCATAAAATATTCTTTTTCTGATACTAAAAGAGCTAGAGGTCTAATACGATGCATATAGCATAAGAGTATGGATCTCTACCAATTTATTTTGTTAAAAGGGTGATCTTATGGTCAAATTTCGCCCGGTCCCGTGGGGTCGCATATTTACATAGAGTTATGTAGGAACGTCTATAAACATCTTCTCTGAAACTACAATAACTAGAGGTGTAATAAGCTATATGTAGCTTAAGATTATTGTCCTGAACCAAATAATTTAAATGGTGTCCCTTAAATCAAGCCTGGAATCAAGGTTGGCCCTGTCCCGAGGGTCACACTATAACATTGAATTATATAGGAAAACATATTCAAACAGCTTCTCTGATACTTCAAAAGCTAAATAATAGTTCGCATGTACCATAAGCTTATGATCCTCTACCTAGTTTGTTCAAATGGCGACAATGGGGTCAAATATGGCCACTACGGGGTCACCGTTTTACAGTTTTATATAAAGAAATTGTTGTTGTTTCTTAAAACATGAGAGCACTTTGAGACAAGGCGAGTGGGTCTCTTGTTTATGGTTTTAAGTTGTACACTTTTCATAAAATCACTTCAAAAGTTTTAAGCGAACTGAAATAAATAGAGAATGTGACTTTTGATAAGGTATTCCATTATGAAGACTTAACCATATTTACAAATCGCATATTGAATTAAAATCACAAAGTAGACCACTGCATTTTCGACAAATTGCAAAGAAAAACAGAAAGAAAAAGAAAAGGCATTTTGCAGTTTAACTGTTGATTTTTAGGTGTTTGTTATACAAATTTTAAAATAACCCGCCAAATTACGACAGACAAAATTACACTACAAAAACAGTTCATCTCATATAATAATGCGTATGTGTCGCTTAAAAGTATATGTTTATTTATGGGTCTTTGTAATATCCATAATTGAATAAGTGTAAAATGAATTATCGATTTTTGTTTTTTTTGTCTGGCTGGTTAAAGCTTTTTATATTGTAACTATATAGTTTTGATTCTCAAACGATGTAAGTTATATATATACCTGGTGATCAGTAGGTTTAGAAACGATGTACATATGTTGTAAATTGTGTGCTGTTGTTAGCGGGATAGCTACTTTAACTGCAGTAGCACCTGTATGTCGGATATAGCTTTTAGAGTAAACATCAGTAAACTAACCGTGATCACTAAATGTAATCTATCTCGAGTGCACTGGGGTACCGATTCTTATCTGGAAGCGTTTAATTTTTTTTATATCTTATATGTATGTTATATTGTCACATTAAGTTATATTATTTAAACCAGATAATATGTAATGAGTATTCTTAATTGTCCTGTTTTATCCCAAGGCATTAATTGTCAAGTTTATCAAGAACAGCAATGAGCTGGGCATATATTAGGCTTGCAGGGCATATTGCAACTCGACATACATGAACTTGGTGCTAACTTGCTAGATAAGAGAGACCGTTATGAACCCAGCTTCTTGGATATAACCTTTATGACACGATTAACATTTAGTTGTATTGACTTTAATGCAGTCATCCTGCTTGAGGGCATACATCCTGTTGATGCAGTGGATAGCACGGGGGACTTTAAATTCAGAGGAACCTGGTTCAAGCCTCACAGGAGCCAGTGAATTTTATCAGTGTGTTCTTGGTCAAGACACTTTTACCCTTGTCCGTCGGATGGGGACGTAAACCAGGCGATCCCGTGTATTGCTTGGTTTTTTTTCTCCCATCATGTTAAAGAAACATAGGTGTCTATTCGTCAGTAGGGCAGGTTCCTAAATGCCTGTATAATATATCCCCCCAACCCACCAACCCACACACACACACACTCTATCTCTTCACTGGCACCAACCCACACACACACACACTCTATCTCTTCATTGGCAATACACCTTCTCTTTTTTAGGTAATAATCATTCCACTTTGCACTTGCATGCGCAAAAGTAGGGTTGATGCTTACTGTCCTAGGTTAATTCCATACTCTAAATCAAGTACGGAGAACATCACAACCTATGTTTAGATACATATCCTAAGCAGGTGATATTGTAAACAGACTGCACCAATACTAACAAATAGTTACCATGGTAAGTAGTTAGTACAGTGATCTGGGTATCACCCTAAAGATATTTCTTCGTCGACGCCGTGTGGTTCCCAGGCAAGAATATGACCACTGCATATCCAAGCATAGGGGTAAATTTCTCCCCGAATTCATGTTAATTTTGTCATTTTTGTTCATTATTTTCATCATGAAAACCTGTATTGTTTCAGGTGCCTTCTTCAGTGGTGGCAATGATCGTGGCTCCAGCGATAAATGGAGTGTTTACTAGATAATTTGCAGCAACTCTGCAGTTCTGCAGGTAAGAAGGTTCAAGGCACATTCTGCAATTTTTTATCTAGATGTAAATGAAGAGTGAGCCGGGTCGAATGTTCATTCCTGTTGGCGCCATATAACATGTTTGTGTTGGAGCGCCGTAAAAACCCCAATTCAAATCAATTCATCTTCGTCGATTCTTTTTTTCAGTAACACAAAAATGGTTCGTGCAAATGCATATACTACTATTTTTACATGTCATATGCAGAATTCTTCAATGTGTTGTATTATGGGTGGGGTAATTCAGGTGTAAAAAATCCTTAAAATATGCATACATTGTAATTAAAAAGTATTTAAAATAACTTTTAAGATTTTGCGCTTGCAATATGCAATGTTTAATTCATGTATTTATGTGTAATACATAATCCAAATGTGTAATCATAATAAGTATTGCCATGACGCATACACCTAAAAATGACTTTTGTTAAAAAAGAAAACACGTTAAACCGCACATTTCCTTTATCTAGAATCCTTTGGACTATGTGTCGTCTGTGCATATGTATATATCAGAACATGTTAATACTATTTATGTTGCAGTTACTTTGAGGAAGGCTTATACTTCCAGTTTTGGCATGTGTCTCAACTTATCAGGCTTACTGAACACATATGTGCAATGCCATGAACATTGCTTAGTACTTAATTTCATCAATATATCATAACAATCCCTTATTCATATTATAATATTATTTAAATCATGTAGAAAGGTTGTAAATTACTGATTCTTACAAGTTTACACATATATTGTAAAAAATATTAACTAAACTAAATGCATAAAAATGTGCAATAGTGGGTGGGGTAAATTGACTTCAAATTTGAAGCAAAATAGAGATTTTAAACTGAATTCAGTGCTACAAAAGAGCTTATTTACGCTTTATGTAACTAAATGAATTGTAAACTTAA